>CAUYRH010002116.1:0-50834 GCA_963574655.1 Perodicticus potto
TGTCTTTATATAGTGATTAAGAAAATGCTATGAGGGATATCTCTCACAGTACGATCAAAATGTTTCTGATTGTATATGAAGCACATTCTGCCCTATGATTGCACCAATGTACACAATTATGATTTAATAAAATTATTAAAACAAACAAACAAACAACAACAAAAAAACCCCACTCTATTCAAAAGTATCAATCATTTACCAAAAGCTGTTGCACTTAGTATAATTGTCCTTGAATTCTATGACTAGTGGTGGGTTAAAAAATGGCAGTATTTCTCTCAAGTTCTTCATGGCCAAAAATGTTGAGTTCACTTGCATAAATGTGTACCGAGCACCCTCTGGCAGTAGGGGCAGCGCTGGGTATAGGGTCATTCTGACCCGGCACAGTGTCCTCCCACTTCCCAAGGCCAACCGTCAGGCGGCGGGTGAGTGGCTCCAGGTTTCTGAGTCTCAGCTTCTTCATTTGCTAACTGGCTGTAATTTCCACATCCACTGCATAGGACTGTGGGGACGCAGGTGATAGGGTACGCAAGGGATCTAGCACAGATAAGAGCTTGCCGGATGTCATTGGCATGATGTCACTTCTTTGCTAGTGGTCATCTTAAGGGCGAGGCTGGAACACATCCTTTTGGAAATGAGAGGATCTAATTAGCGTCTGGGCCTGCTGCTTCCATTTCTGGCTTGGTCTGAGTCATCATCAATTACCCAGCAGCCAGGGGCCAGAGCAGAGAGCCGGGAGTGGGCGGACGGAGCATGTAAGAATGGGAACAACAACCCTGCTACCTGGTACCTGTCATACCACAGGGGGCAGGACTAGAAAGCGTGCAGGCCTGGATGAAATGTCTGTCCTATGGACAAGTCACGTTCCTTCTCTGGGCCTCAGGTTTCCTGTCTGGGTATAGAGGTGGTCTCTACAGCCACTGCCCAGGCTACCATTCTAGGACATTAGCTAGCTTATGTCCATGAAAGGCTTAAACATCAGGCTTTTAGAAAAATGATTTTAATTGTGATGCAATACACATAACACAAAATTTACCCTCTAAACCATGTTTAAGTAGATAGCTCAGTGAATATCTGAATAACTTCAGGATGACTTCTTGACTTCTTTGAAAGAGCAGAAAATAACACAATGAAGTGTGTATTGCATCACAATGAAATACATTGTGAATTTTCTGCTCTTTCTGTATTTCTGTGGAATACATTCATAGGGTTGTGCAGCCATCATCCTCCATCTCCAGAACTCTTCTCTTCACAAACTGATCCTCTGTACCCACAAGGCTGTAACTCCCCTCTCCCCACTCTCAGCCCCAAGCAAGCACCATTCACTGTTCTGTCTACCCTACTCCAGGAAACTTACACAAGTGGGATCATGTGATATTTGCTCTTTTGTGACTGGCTTATTTTATTAGTGTAACATTCTGAAGTTCATCTACGGTGTAGCGTGTGACAAGATTTTCTTCCCTTTTATGGCTGAATAATATTCTATTGTATGTGTACACTGTGCTTTGTTTATCCATTCATCAGTCTATGGATGCATGGGTTGTTTTCACTTTTTGGTTACTGTGGACAATGCTGCTATTTACATTTGTGTCCAAATATCTGTTCATGTCTCTACTTTGAATTCCTTTGGGTATACACCCAGAAGTAGAATTTCTGGATCATATGACAATGCCATTTTTAATTTTTTGAGG
Source organism: Perodicticus potto (assembly GCA_963574655.1). NCBI lineage: Eukaryota > Metazoa > Chordata > Mammalia > Primates > Lorisidae > Perodicticus > Perodicticus potto. The sequence continues at coordinate 1,689 of CAUYRH010002116.1, forward strand.
AGCTGCCATACTGTTTCCCTTAGTAGCTGCACCATTTTAAATTCCTACCAACAGTGCACAAAGGTTCCAATTTCTCTACATCCTTCCTGACACTTGTTATTTTCTGCTCTTTCAAAGATGTCAAGAAGTCATCCTAAGGGTGCTGGGAAGAGATTTAGAAATCTTTTACTTTGCTTATTCTTTATGAACACGAGTACTTCTTTTGGGCATAAACCTCAGGGCACTAACTTGAGCATGAATAAGTGCAACTTCTGACTATATTTATTAATTTTCTAAATACATTTCTATGTTGTAAAATTATTTAATGTCTGTGCTTAGTTACCATTCCGCTAAGTGGTGGTAAGGTAATCGTGTTATTCAGGCCTCTTCCTTGCACTGAAATGGTGTCTATGTCCCAGGAGCTAATTGTGCCAACATGGGGGATGAGGCGGATGATGGCATGCTCATCTGGTCCTCTCTGCTGTCCTTTACTGACCCTTGCTAAGCTGTCCTCATTCCCACTGTGGGGTGCATGTGTCATGCCTCAGTCACGGTGTCCATCAGCATTCTTAGTTGGAGATAATGGAATCCACTCTAGTAATTTAAGTAGGACAAGATTTATCAGAAGGTCTGAAGTGGCACAGAATCCCTGGGAAAGCCTGAGGACAGTTTGGCGTCTTATATCCAGACAGAACACAGCCGGGAAAAATGCCAACCAGTGTGGGACCTGGAAACCCAGTACTGCTGGGGAAGCTGGGCCCGGTGGTGCAAGCATGGGTGCTGTTAACTTTAGAAGGAGCAGCCCCCTCCCAGCTCTTTTCACTGCAAGAGACATGCTCCCCCAAAGGCCTTCCTTTGTGCCCCGACACCCACAAGTCAGCTTATAGAATGTAAGTCAGTTGAGGATTCCCAGCTGAGGGGCTCTGGACATGGTGGGCTGCACTTGGAAACCCAACTTGTAGTAAAGGTCAGAGAGCACCAGGAAGGTTAAGCAGGCAGGGGGGAGAGACCACAGTCACCACTATCCAAGATTCTGGACTGAAGGCCCTTCACGCACCTCCCTGGGGCTTTCTCGGGTCTCCTGTCTAGTTGTACCCAAGGGTTCTCTACCTGGAAAAGTGGTTATGGCACCCACTGCTCTTAGACCTGGGCTTTCTGCTGTTTTCCCTACCTTGGGGTCAGAAAAGGGCAGGGCGCAGGAGCTTCTGAGGGACCCACTAACATCAACCTCTCCTCTCTTCTGCCCTAGTTCTTGTACCCAAGGAAACCTGGATCTGGCTTTGATGGTGGGAAACTAGTTCTTCTACACCTATGTACTCGCCCAAATTTATTGTATAGTCTACAGATTTGCATGCTCTCCCTAGGCTATCCACTTTTGAAACCGAAAGGTCTTGGGCATCATCTCTTCTTGGAGGTAATAAGCATAAGATACCTGTCCTGGCTATTTGGGTAAGCAAGGAACCAGGGCTGCAAAGAACGCAAGGGCAGGAGAAATTTCAGTCCTTCCACTGACTATCCTGCCATATTTCCTTGTGTCCTCCCCCTGGGTCCAGTTGATCACCTGCACAATCTTATAGACTTCTTCTCTTGGAACAAGAGGAAGGGGCAGGGATACCCCCCTCACCACCTCAGGGGCATAGGGCAGGGACATGTGTTATCTCCAGTCCTTACAAAAACTCTGCAGGGCAGGTGCTGCCACCTTATACAGAACATCAGAGATGGGTAAAGTGAGGCTTCACAAGGCAAACTCACCTCATAGAGATTATACAGTGACAGGGAGGGGCTGGAATTCTCTGTCCCATACCTGAGTAATTCCAAACCCAGAGCTTTTGCAGACAGCCTTTTTGTGAATTCACTTGTCTTGAACTTTCTGTCATAAATCAAGAATTCATGTTTTAAAACCGTATCTACCTTATTGAAGTGGGAAGCCAGCAATGTTACATATTTAGAGTCTGAAGGCTAAATTCTCCTTTGAATTCTTTAGATAATTCTGATTTCATGCCCATGCCCCTGGCAGGGGAAGGCAGGAGCATAATTAGCACTTTGACATCTGAAGATAAAGGCAAACTCTCTTCTCCCTGCTTGGGTCCATGCTTGGCATTCATAGATGCCACAGTGATGGTCACTGGGGGAGGAGTGGAGATCGGTGTGATGCACCTGTTCTTTGATGACAGCCTGCATTCTTCTCTGCGTCCGCATCACAGGTCACTGCCAGCCAATCTGCATGCCTTGGCCTTTGTAGAATTCATTGCTAGTAATCTCCAACACCTTGCTCTCCTCCCCTCCAGGCACATAGCACGGCCCTTCTTGGCCCCTGCAGCCGGGCAGGACTACTGGGCTAGTCTTGGACAATGACATGTGACTAGGTGTTACAGTGGTACTTCTGGGCCCAGGTATTGAAAAGCCTATGTCCCTCCCTTGTCTCTTTCTTCCTCTGCTATGACAGATGTAGAGGATCCTTGTGTTAGCAGGACAGAGCCTCAAAGCAGCCAGGACTGCTGAGGTATACATCACATGCTTGAGAGAGACACCCAGACCCCACTGGACTTTGCACAAAGCCCAAAAGAGATCTTTGATGTTTTAAGCCACTAAAGTTTGGGGGTCTATGAATTATATCAGCATAGTCTGGCTTATACAGACCAACATTGTGCACCAAAGTAAGATTTCCCTGATTTTCCCTGAGTTCTGGACTCTGCAGGCCCCACTTATTCTGCACTGAATTGCAGGACCCTCTACAGTGGCAACCATGCAGATCCCACCCTGGGGCTGGCTCACCCCGCTACACCCCATTGCTGCTTATGCATGAGGGGTCTAGAAGGAAACTGCTGGACTCACAGAAATATCAGTAACATTCTGGTCTTTGCGCCAGGCTGAACACTGCCTCCCACCAAAGATGCCCACATCCTAATTCCCCAAACCTGTGAATATCACCTTATATGGCAAAGGGTTCTGCCAATATGGGTAAGCTAAGGATCTTGAGAGGGGAGATGTCCTGGTGGGTAGGATGTACTCACAATACTCCTGGTAAAAGGGATAGAGGAGGAGTCAGAGGCAGAAGAGGATGCAGTATGAGGCTGGAGGCAGAGGTTAGAGTGAACCACTTTGAAGACAGAGGAAGGGGCCACAAGCCAAGGAATACAGGCAGCCACTGGAGGATGAAAAAGGGCAGAAAACTGATTCTCACTCAGAGCCTCCAAAAAACTCTAATTTGAATCAAGTGTGAGACCGTGGTGGGATATGAGTGTTGGTGCTGTAGGCTAGTGCCATGCCAGGGGCCTTCCCAGAGGAGAGATGTACAGTCATAAGGAACAAGGAGAATGCCTACCTGGCTCCCAGAACAGTGGTGTGAGAAAGAACAGCCTCTGTGGGCAGGGACTACAGAATCAGGACTAAAGGGCTTTATGACATTAGTTCTTGATGGCCTCAAGGTGTATTAACTGGAGGCCGTCAGCACCACGGTAGGGGCTGGGGTGTTTTGCTAAGTACAGAAAGACTTCTGGAACTTATACTCAACATCATCTCTGGATGTGGATCCTGCAGAGAAGAGGGTACCCCCAGGGAACGGACATTCCCCCGTCCCTGCTGATGACAGCCTGCAGAGCAAGGTTTAGAGAAGACACAATGACTCCATCTTAGAACTGAGTTCTTTCTGTTCCAAAAACCCATGCCTTCCTCCTTGTCACACCAGCGCCTTAGTGAATAAACTCATGTGGGTCATCTTGAGTCATGTATATTCTTTCCAGGCACTCTTACCTGAGAGTTGGGCCCTGTGATTTCTTTCAAAGAATCTGCGATTGGATGTGACTACCCAACAAAAGCCAAGAAGAGCCTATGGGACCATCAGTTGGGGAATAGAAAATATTAATAGCTTAACTTAGCCAATGACATCAGCCCCAAGTTCTCTCTTATCTAAAGAAAGAATACTGTGGTCTTTCTGCTGCCCCTTGGAATGCTCTACTGACTTGACTTGGTGAAGAGCATTCTGAAAATAATAGCAACTATTTACTGAAAACCTATGTCAAGGATCTATATTAGTGTCCACCAAAATTTATTCTCTTCTTTTAGAGCAGTGAAAGTGAAAATGAGACCCTGGCTGCCCAGAGAGTCTCTGTTTCTGGACTCCCTTGCTGCTTCTGTTTTGGGGTCTTAGGATGTTGGGGACACCTGCTCTATGTTTCCTTTACCTTCCAGGTGGCTGATACTAAGAGCAGGTGGGGTCTGAGCTTCAGCTATGCAGTCAACCACCCCAGAATGCCAGCAACCTGGATCCTGAATTACTGCCTAGACCACAGCTGCTTTGTCATTTAAAGAGTGTTCTGGAGATCGAAATAGACTTCTGTGTTTTGTAACACAGTAAACATTTTTCCCTCTTCCTTATAGTAGTGCATTGCTCTTCTAGGTACCACCACCATGAACTAGACCATGTGCTGGACACTTTATAGGAACAATCTCATGTAACACTCACTGATTTTGTGAATTGAATTCATATTCCCATGTTATAGATGAGAAAATGGGTGAGGGAGGGAATGTGACTTGTCCAAGATCTTAGAGACAGTAAGTGACAACAGCAGCTGCCCCTGGAAGCCAGGCCCTTGATCCTTCCTCACTTCATACTGGCGAAACAAAGGCAAATTAAAGCCACATACAGACCAGAAGGAAACAAAATACACAGCTTACTCCAAGCCTACAAGAGAGCAGCTCGGTGGGGTCTTCATGATAACATAGATGGCGGTTAAGGAACAATTGGGTAGTTGGCTATAATCTCTCCTATGACAGGAGGGGGCACTGTGTTGTAGAACTTCAAGCAAAGATCTTTGTCCCCAGCCCATCTTGGCAGACAGCGTCTGGTCTGGTCTGCTGCAATTTACCCAACTTGGCAGGTCATGGTTGCATAGGGCAGATAGGACTTGGCGCTACAGTGTCTGAGGCCCACACTGGCAAATCCTGGGAGCCCTGGGTCATGGGTGGGAAGACGGTGGGCTGGGAGTCAGTTGCTAGTCCTGGCTCTGCCATCTTTCTTGCTGGGGAACAGGGGAAAATAGAACTTCTGTAAGTTGACCATCCAAGGGACTGTAACAAGCTGGTCAGCATACGGAGGTGGTCAACATAAGGAACTAGGCCTCCTGAACTTGATACATCTATGTGGTGCATGTCTGGTTGATGAAAGTTAGGTCAACTTAAGAAAGTGGTCAATATAGGAAGGTGGTCACCTATAGAACTTCCTCTCTCTGAGCCTCAGTTTCTTACCCGAAAAATACAGGTGACAATAATACAATCTTCCCCATTGGGAGGTTAGACTGGATGATTAGTTGTACTGAGTACAAAATCCTGAACCAAATATATTTCTTTACATCATCCAGTGAGTATTTATTTCTTCACATGTGCAAAGGGTGTAGTTTGGCCTCAGGGAGAGAAGATTAAAGGAAATCCCATTGCCGGTATTGATAAGGCCTAATAATTCTTTTTTTGTTTGTTTGTTTGTTTTAATTTGAGACAGAATCTCAAGCTGGCAGAGTGCTGTGGCATCACAGCAACCTCAAACTCTTGGGCTGAAGCGATTCTCTTGCCTCAGCCTCCCGAGTAGCTGGGACTAAATGTGCCTGCCACAACGCCCGGATATTTTTGTTGCAGTTGCCACTGCTGTTTTAGCTGGCCGGGGCTGGGTTTGAACCCGCCACCTTTGGTATATGGAGCCCGCGCCCTACCCACTGAGCCCAGGCCTGACATTTCTTGAGGGCTTACATGTGGCACCCTAATTGTCTAATGCCTAAGATACTCACTTTTCATAAAACCTACTTGTCAGATGAGTAAACTGAGGTGCAGAGAGCTTACGAGATTTGATTAGGCCATGTGGTTAAAAAGTAAAGATCTAGAGGGTACACCCAGGTTCAATGCCAGGGACTATTCTGTTCATGACTCTGAGAAAGATTGACTTTTGGGGGAAGCTTTAGGCTCCCAGTCCAACATCTCTAACCAACAGCTGGAACAAGAAAAGTCTGAGTCTGCCGATCCCCAAGGACGACCTTACCACATAGGTTGGCAACCTCTTCAGTGCCTCTGGTGTCTCGCACTAAGCTTCATCTTCCACACAGCCTCACCAGGTGCTCTTCTGAACTCCTAATCTGACAGTCTGGCTATCCTTTATGAAATGACTAATGGCTCCTAATCACCCTCCAGAGAAGTCAGCTCTTTTTTTTTTTTTTTTTTTGAGACAGAGCCTCAAGCCGTCACCCTGGATAGAGTGCCGTGGCATCACAGCTCACAGCAACCCCAACTCCTGGGTTCAAGCGAGTCTCCTGCCTCTGCCTCCCAAGCAGCTGGGATTGCAGGCGCCCGCCACAACGCCCGCCATTTTTTGGTTGCAGCCGTCATTGTTGTTTGGCGGGCCCAGGCTGGATTCGAACCCACCAGCTCAGGTGTACGTGGTTGGCGCCTTAGCCCGCTGAGCCACAGGCGCCGAGCCGAGAAGTCAGCTCTTTAGCCCACTGTTCAGGGTTCCTACTGAGTGTTCTAGGGTCCCCTCCCATCTCCCTTCCTTAGCATCTTGTGTCCCCATCAGACTTGTTCAGACTTGGTGGATCTCTCTCCTTCACTGTGGGAGTATCTGTTTTCCCACTTCTAGGTCTTTGGCTGCGTCCTTTCCACCACTTCACTTGGAATGTATCCCAAACATCTTCACTACCCCAACCCTCTCCTTTTTGGGACATTTCAAAGTCCAAGTTTTGATATGGCCTTCCCAAGAAATGACCTTAGATCTGGCCATCAGAAAAGATCTTTGGTAGACATCTCTAGACCAGACACTTCTCCAGTCCCCATACCAGGCATACCTGTATTTTTCAACTGTTGAGGTTTTGGTGGGATTGACTCCACCCATGGCTCCATGGTTGAATTTTTTTTTTAATTGTATTTCATTGCTTTTTAAAAATTTTCTTTCCTTTTTTGTATTTTATTTTTTATCTTTTTTTTTTTTTTTTTTTAAGGCCAGGGCTGGGTTTGAACCCACCACCTCCAGCATATGGAGCTGGCACCCTACTCCTTTGAGCCACAGGTGCCAGCCCAAGGTTTTTATTGGCTTAAGCTTGGCCATAGTGATTGGTTCAAGAATAGGTATACCACCCAACTCAGGCCAATCACAGCCAACAAGGCTCAACTTTACTTTATTGGCTCACATTGTTTAATAAGGCAGATTTTCTTTTAGCATACTAAATTTAAATATGGAAACATGCAACCCAGGATCTTACTGGTAGGCACCTTGCAGCCACAAATGTATGTGACTGAAACCATTCTGAGGAAGCAGAAATGTAAGGTCCAGTCACATTATTAGAGAAACTAGATCATACTTCTCTTCAGGCTGACACTGAACCTCTCAGGTAGGCAAGCCACTCAATCGTCTTTATTGTTAATGACTGTACTCCCCACTCTGCCCAACATTCTCCCAAGTGTGGTGGCTCAAAGCTTCTAGAACTAGGCATCTCTTTCCTTTGATAATCATCCCAGTTTTTTGTGTTTTTTTTTTTTCCTCCCAGCATGTATGCAGTTAAAGTCACTGAGAAATCTCTCTTTCCTATAGAATTTCTCTTGGAAAGAGAGACTATAAAGAGAATATTTAAAAAAATGTTTTGAGACTACAAATAATCATGTAACAAAACATCTTTTTGATCTATAATCATAACTTCTCTCAAAGGAGAGTAAGAATCAAAAAAGAAAGAAGACCTGTTAAATGAAGCAAGAGGTGGAAAGAAGTGGAATGGATTCTGTTAGATGGAGCAGGGGCTAGAGAGGAGAGAAGTGAATTATTCTGCTTAATGGAGGGAGAAGATTTTTGAATTCTCAGAGTAGTTGAGGAGGAAAGGGGAAGAACCAGATGAAGATACAGGTGATCTGGTAAAGCAGGTGTCAGCAGAAATTCCCCATGGGTAATAAGACAGGTGTGGATGGGAACACAAAGGACATTTGCAGGAACCTTGCTCTGTTCCAGTTAGCACTTCCATCTCTCCACCTCAGATAAAGGTGACTGCATCCACGGAATAGGTGTTAGTAAATATTAAATAGATGAATGGAGGAACAAACCAACCAAAGTTACAAGGACTTTACAAATACACATCAAGAAAAATAACTCTAGGGGTTAGGTAAATTTCCAGGTGATAAACCTTGAAGGTGTCATTTTTAATAAGCAAGCTAGGGTGAAACCCATGTAAATGCTATTCCCAAATGGAGATAAATCTGTCTAAAGTTACTTCCTTATCCCTCGTGCCTCCATGCTATGAAGATAGAATGAGAGAAACAGAATTGAAATTGACAGAGTCTCTTTCCATAGAGAATCACGTATGCCTAACTTTACCTCCAGGCCCTATCTAGGATGACTAGAAGAGAACCTTCCCTCCTCCTAGGCCTGAGGCCTTAAAGAATGCCAAGCTGCAAAAGAAAGACTTTATTCAAAAAGAAATAATGAAATTCATTAATTCATCCACTCATTCCACCACAGCATTGTACCTAGTGTTTGGGAAATTTACTCTATAAGAACAAGTAATAAATGTCCGAAGAAGGATGGAGACGTCGACTACAGTCTGGGCACCCTGAGCAGCATGGGCAGGACTGTGTCATGATCTTCATGAGTCTTGAAGACGTTTGCCTTCCTGGACTTCTTCCTCCATTTAAAAAAAGTGGCACGTTGGTTTAAAGATGAATTGTATGCAGGCTGGCTTTATTATTATATTTTCTTTATTACTATATTAATGTTTCTCTTACTGTAAATTAAACTAAAATTAAAACCCTTTGTGTACCCATGACCCTTTTAGGGTACCATGCCACTGATGCTAATAGGTGTCTCGCCCTGGAGGAGGCTCAAGTTGAGATCATAAAGAGTCAAGTGAGGGTCTTTCAAGCACAGAGAACAGCCTGGACAACGGCTTCATGGATGGAGGCCTGAGAAGCTGGAGAGTCCTGAGAGCTGGGGGAAGGGCCGAGCCGAGGTGGGAGAGCACATGGGCCCACATCATGGGAAATGAGTTTGCTTTGTTTAAGACTCCTCAGGCCACACACATGGCATAATCCTTTTCAATCCACCTGAGATGCTGCCTCCACCACGCACTGTCCCCCATTGGTCTTCCCATCCTGAACCCCTCTCTTCTTCCTGCTCAAGCTCCTACAACCTCCATCTGTCCTGCTCAGGTCTGACAACTGTCACAGCTCTGTGCACACAACTCTCTGCACTTGTCAGGACTCTGGGACTCCCAGGACAGGGACTCAGTACAATTGGCATAAGCTTAAAGGGAGCCTCTTGGCTCAAGCTGGGGCATTTCCTGTGTTCAGAGGATGTTTTCAGCACACAGCCCCCATGGTAACTCTGATCCCAGCTTGTGTGGTATTGAGAAGGCCACCAGAGTTCTTCCTCAAAAAGGATCTAAAATATTGCATTTCTCTGGCTCTGGTGGGTCTTGTGCCTATCCCTGAGCCAATCATGGAGCTAGGAGAGAGTGGGCTGTGTTTGGCTGGACCTGGTCATATACTCAGCTCTTGAACCAAGAGTGAAGTCAAGTTCACCCAGAGCTCATGGACTGAATGATGAAAACAGGTTTCCCCAAAGGAAAGGGAGGTGGTGTTCTCAGCAGAGAGGCCATGGATAAATGGGTTGAGCAAAACATGACACCTTCTATGTACCCTCATGATCAGTGAGTGCCAGGAGATGGGGACAGAATACTCCTTTCAGATGCTTGGAGTAATCATGGCAAGGACCCGTCCAAAGCCCCATCACTATTCCCAGCGGAGAAGAAACCATCCTTGGTTCTTGGAACTTCAGGAAACCTCACCAGAGGGGAATTCTACTCCAACTACTTCTTTAATCTGCTTGGGGACCAACAATGAGTCTCTTTAAATTTCATGAAGCTTCATTTCTCCATCCATAGCATAGGGGTGCTAATAGAGACCCAGCTAGGAGAGAACCCACAGGGACACACTGGGGAAATGTCGTTCCTACTCCTGCATTTGTGGGGAGGATATTGGTGTGTTCACCTTTCCTACTAATGCCTAGATTCATTGGATCTATAAATCGTCTTTTATTCATCTGCAGACCTTAGTTTCCTCACCTGTGAAGTAGGGATAACTTCAATCTTGAAAGCAATCAGAAAAGCTAATCCCAATAGCATGAAAAAAACAGATGAAGTGATGAGTGCAAACATGCTTATTGAAAAAATAACGAATGAATGGATCCAGAACCGAAACATGGAGAAATGATGCTAAGATTAAGGAAGCTCCTCTTCCTTGGGGGAGGGGGGTGTAAAGCTTCCCTCTGTGCTCCCCAAGGTGGCAGGAGGAGGCAGGCCTGTGATCTGCCGGCAAAGCTGCTATTCTTAGGCTGTTAATTGCTGGATCCCTGGTTTCTCTCCCCAAGGCATTTTTGGCTCCACTATAATATTTTCCCCACTTTTTGAGAAGTTTCAAATGTGTTAATATCTCAGAGAAAGTTCAATCCTGAAAGGGGGAAGGGGGGACAGGTGGGAAGGGAAGTCTGTGAGAGGGTACAAAGTTACAGAACTTCCAGTGGGAAGGAAGAAAAGGTAGGAGGGAGGGTGGGGTCAAGAGAGGAAAAGGCAACTGGGTGAGAGCCCTGTCTGGGGCCAGTGCTCATCTTCCTGGCCCTCATCCCTCACTGCCAGCCCTGTGGGAGATGGGGGCGGGGAGCTCTCCATTTCCCAGGCACTGTGGAAGGCTCTTCTTTCAGTCAATTTCCGTAAACTTGATTGAGACTAGCTTGAGACCTGTTTACCAAATCTAAGGAGGGCTTCACTGCAAGCATCAGTGGGAGTCAGCTCCTCCTTCAATTCTGGCCCCTCACTCTTACACCAGTCTTGGCCCTGGTGATTAAACCCTCCCAGAGGAAGACAGAATTTCCATCCCTATTACATACGGGAAGGCTAAGACACGGAGGGGCTGAGTAAGTCACCCAAGGTCACACAGAAGGTGGAAACCCAGGATTGAAATCCAGACCACCGGGCTTCAGAGCCTGCAGTTGCAAACCTCGTGTCTCAGAGCACCCTGCCCCAGGACAGGCCTTCTGAACCAGGAGGATTTAAAAACCACTTCTCTCTCTCCAACATCCGGCAATGGGCCTCCCATTGTAATCCACTCCCAACTCCCTAATGGGATGGAAAGTGTGAACTGGGGAGGTTGCGGGGAGTGATGGGCCCGTCATCCTGGGGTGGGCCTCCTGGGACCCTTCCCATGTCCCCTGGACAGTGCTCCGAGTTGAGGTCTTCATTTCCACTGCTGGGCAGCAGGCTCTCTTTCCCAAGCATTAACTCCATGGAGCAGACAAATACCTCGAATTTTATAGAATTTACTTGCCGGCTAGGGAGAAAGAAAAGTAATCTAAACAGTGGCCTTTTTAAAAAGCAGTTTATCAAGTTGTGATTTATATATCACACAATCCACTCATTTAAAGTGTAAAATTCAGTGTTTTTTTGTGCATTCACAGAATTGTGATTCATCACGATCAACTGCAGAACACGTTCATCACCCCATAAAGAAACCCTGCACTGCCATCACCCTTTAATCCCTCGGCCCTTGGCTGCCACTAATCTACTTTCTATCCCCATAAATTTAGTTTGTCTGGACATGTCAAAGAAATGAAGTCAGACAATAGGTGGTCGTTTCCAAAGTTTATCCAGGCTGCTGCGCAAGGGTCCTTTTCATGGGTCAAACCACTCCCTTGTATGGACATGCACGTTTCAAGAAATCCACTCGTCAGCTGATGGACACTCGAATGGTTGGGTGGCTTTTTTCCCAGTTTACTTGTGTTGATAATTTTTTAAATTTAAGATTAATATGAGGGTCCAAATGTTAGTTACATCGTTTTCATTTCTAAGGTAAGTTCAAATTGTAGTTGAGCTTTTCACCAGGGTGCGAGCCAAACACCCTCGGGTTGTGCACATTGGGTGAGATCCCACCAGTTGCCCTCCATCCTCCCTCTCCTCCTCCCACCTCCCCTGTTCCTCCTCCTCCCTCCCACTCCCTCCTCTCCCCTCCCCCCTCCCCTCCCCCTTGCTAGACTACACTTGTGCTTTTCACGTGGGCGTGCAGTTTTCTATATGCTGGTTTCATATTAGCATTGAGTACATTGGACCCTTGTTTTTCCACTCTTGTGATATTTTATTGAGAAGAATGTATTTCAACTCCACTGTTGGGCGGCTTTTGAACTGATCAGACAATGTACACAGCTGGCAGAGGGAGGCCCAACTGTAAACTGGTTCAACACTAGAACAGCTTTCACTTCGAACCTCCCGAACTTAATCAGGGGTCCAGGACAGCTCCTCCTGACTGAGCGAGTGCTCCTACCCAGTGACTAACTCGTCCCATTTTCGAGACAAGGGTGCTGAGTCCCAGGAAAGCAAAAAACTTGTGCTCAAGGACTCGGTGCCACAAAGCAGCAGAGAACTCAGTGTGGGTGTCAGCGCCTCCTGCAGGCATCTCTCCGATTCATCAAGACCATCTCACACAATCTCAGATGCCATTGGCCATGAAAGTGTGTTTTCAGTGGACCACTGGGAAGGAGAAAATGCTGCCAAACAAAGCACGATATATGGCTTTCTGGAAACATCCATCGTAAGAGGCATTCCAATTTCAGAGGCGCTAAACTGTGTGTGAAAATGTGTCCTAGAGCTGATGAAAAATCCAGTCCCTTCAGCAGGGCTGGGCAGTCTGAACGTGCCCACCCGTCATCTCCTCCTCCCTGTCCTGCTTCCTTCCCTCCGATTCCAGCCTTAGTGCCCCGAGCTGTAATCCTCAGCTTCTTTCTTTCCCTCTTCACCTCCCTTTGCCATCTAATCGGTAACCTCACATGGCCAGTGCTCTACAGGGCTCCTCACCCTGGCCAGCCCCGCTCTGCCCCCCTGCCGCGGCTGTCCTCTGGCCTCCTCCTTGTCCACCAGTGCACCTGCAGCCTGTCCCATCCCCCACACTGTGGGAGGCACCCATGGACAACACCCTTTGCTCCCAGTTAGCCTGTGGCATGGTTCCCCGGCAACCTAGAGAATCGAGTCAAAACCCCTTGGTACTATACAATATCCAGGTCCTAAGTCATCGCTTGGGTCCCCCCACGACTGCTGGGGCTGAGGTCCCAGGCACTGTGTGCTTCCTCACTCTCCACTTGCCCTCTGTCCTGGGGTCCTCCTCCAGAAATGCTCTTCTTGGTATTCCCATTTGGGGGACCCACCCGTAGCATTGTACCTCTGTCTTCCATCCCCAGCGACAATGACTGCTCCCTTCACTTGACTCCAAAGCCCCTCGCATAACCCCTGCTGCAGCCCTCGACTGCCATGCCCTGCGAGGAAGCTCCCAGCCCGAGGTTTGGTCACTTGCAGCCCTGGCCCAGGCCCAGGGGTATCCAGAGAGCTGCAGAGGAGGGAGCCCTCCCCATTTGCTCTCCCAGGCCCTCTCCCTCTCCTAGTTCCTTTCAAACTCCACCCCAAGAGAGGAAGAAGTGGTAATTCTTGAAATCTGGCGCCCTTCATGGAGCCAAGCTTGAACTAGTGAATTATAATGGCAAGATCAGCCCCCAGGGGATGATGCTCTTGGCTGTATGACGTCAGCCAGGCAGATGCTGGATCCAGGGGCACATGGGGAGCTGTGAGTGTCATCTGGGGCCTGGGCATTCTCAACTGATCAGCCCCAGCTCATGCTGGTCCAAGACTGAGATTTGGGTAAGAGGCATTCCAATGGGGTGGTCTGTGGAGAAGAGGCTTCTTAAGGCCTGCAACCATGGTGCCTGTTGCGGTTTAGGTTTTGCAGACAGTTCTGCTTTCAGGAAGGTGAGCTGGGCAGCTGTGAGTATCAGACATTCGCCCAGTTTCTTAAACACTGCCCTGCATCCCCTTGATTCTGCTCCAGAGAGCTCTCTTGTGATGGAACAGGGCAGAAAGTAAGCATGGGGCTGGATTGAGGTATCCTGTGAGCTCCATCCCAATGCCACCTGCTACCAGTGAGATATCTCCCCTCACCTCGAGCAGTAACTATCATTGCTGCTTTCATCATCACCTCGTTTTCCTGACCGGTGCCTCCCTTTGTAGCCCGTGGTGGCCTTGAGGGCAGGTGCTTGTCTTACTCAGCACTGTCCCAGTGACTCCAGAGCGGAGTAGATGGTTTCCATACAGGTGCAGGAGTTGGGCAGAACTGTTCTACTGAGGAACAGAGGACAAAAAGGGCCAAGTTCTAGACTGTGACCCTATTGGACTGTTGGGGAAAAGGGAAGATTTCTGTCCACATCATTAAGGAGAAAGAGTGTGACATTTTTGTGACATCTCAGAGAGGCCCCACAGGCACCCGTGATTACCAGGCTGAAATCAAATGCCCTTCCTTGTTTTCAGAATTGCAGCTTTGGGCATCTCTTTTATTCATGAGTCTGATGAATCGAGGGAACCGGGATGTTCCCCAGTCACTCTCGAATATACTGCAGCTTTGTGAAGGAAGAAAATGAGAGATCGTAGAAAGAGAAGGATGGAGATACCATTTTTGGATTTGAAGCTCTGACTATTCTCGCCCCCTGTGAGTTCTGTGATAAATGGGACTCGATCCACCCAACTCGCTGGCTGTTCAGTGGTTGGCATTCATCAGTGATGCTGCTGTTTGGCTGGCACAATCGTGAAGAGGGTACAGATTGTGGGACCGGGTCTGAGGTGCTCCAGTTTGGCCTGGTGCATGCCCTTGGGTTGCTGTCTTTTAAGGCTGAAAGACAAAGACTTGAACTTCCGCTGGAGGCCCAGGATGTCTCCCTCTTGGACTGCAGTGGACCCTGAGCATTCCCACCCATAGTGAATGAGAGTTCCCATTTCTCCACATCCTTACTAGCATTTTGTGTTGTTGGTGTTCTGGATTCGGGCCGTTTTAATAGGTGTGTAATGGGTCACCTTTTTGCAGTTAATGAAATCCCAATTTATGTGGTTGCCCAATCTAGAAACTGAGGAATTATTGGAGAGTCTTTCTTCCTCCTCACTTTCTGGAACAGTGGCAATTTTCTGGGCTCACTTTCCTTCTGGGTAACACTTCTCATATCATTGCAGTTAGATATGGCCTATATGACTGAGTCCTGGCCAATGGGGGTGACCAGAAGGGATGTGACCACTTCCACGCCTGGCCCAGAAAATTCCTCTTGCGGGGAATCCTTTTTCATTTTCCCCATTCACAGATGGAATTGAAGAACTCTGAGAATGTTGGGGATGGTAGAGTCTCAAAAAGAAGTTTGGATTCCTGAATGACTCTGTGGAGTATAGGCACTAACTGGATTTTACATAAATGAGAGGTAAAGTTAAGCCACTGAGATTTTGGTGTTTATGAATTTTTCACAGCTAGTGGGGCTGTAACTGACATTCTCCAAATATAGTCTGATGCCAAGGCTTGAATTAAGGTAGATCATTATTTCCTCATCTGTAAAATAATAGTACTTTCCTCTTAGGATTATTGTGAGAACCAAGTGAGGTGTCACACACAAATGGCTTTAGCACGTAGCCTTTAGTAGGTGCCCAGCAGATGTTAGGATTGTTGTTAAAATTCTTTTGACTCTTTCCCAAGTGGAAAGGGAAGGTTTAGCTGAGTAGAGAAGATGCTGGGAGTCAGAATTACATAAAAAAGGCCTCATTTCTTATCTTTTGTTGAATGAGTCCGTCTCTATCAAGTGTAGGGAGTAAATCCAGGGTCCTTGGCACCCATGAAATATATATATATGTATCTCCAAGGGTAATGCTCCTTTGGTTTGGCAAGCCTTGCTTCTATGGTTATTTTGAGGTTACTTAGAGGTCCTGGTCCTGGACAAGGGAAGGGAACCCCCTTGGAGATAACACATTAGGATGGGGGCACACAGTGCCAGGCAGAACTTATTGCCATGGCAGAGACCCTTCTGCCACAAAGGAGAATGCTAAGTCCCAGTCGGACAGCTCAGCTGAATTCCTGGTCATACCTTCCCTGACTTCAAATAGTTAAAAAACGAAAGTACTGTTTCACTTGAGCTCCAGAAACACTGGAGCTCAAACAACACTGGTTTGGGGTCCCCACTGTTGTCAGGGGCTACTCAGAGGGGTGCAAGCCATTCCCTATAACCCCCTCCCTGGTCACCTTCCAAAAGACCCTGTCAGAGCTAGTGCATTGGACTCCCTGTGGCTACCGTAATAAGTGACCACAAAGGTTGACAGCACAAATTCATTCTCTTGCTGATCCAGAGGTCAGAAGTCCAAAATCTGCCCTGCTGGCTAAAAATCAAGGGGTTGGCAGGGCTGGTTCCTCCAGGAGGCCTCAGGACAATCCTTTTCCTTATTTTTCTCCTTTTACTTTTTCTCTTACAGTTTTTAGTTCCTAGGGGCTACCAGTGTTTTTAGTTCCTAGGGGCTACCAGTGTTTTTGGACTCATAGCTCCCATTTCCACGGCCTTCTCTGTCCTCTTATCTCTGGCCTCTCTTTTATAAAGTTCCCCTCGGAGATCATATCAGCCCCGCCAAGATAATCCAGGTAATGTCTGCAACTCAAGATCTTTCACTTCATCGCTGCAAAATCCCTTACGTGGGAACATTCCCAGGTTTCTAGGGTTAGGATGTGGATGTCATCAGGAACATTCTTCATCCTACATGGCCAAGATGGAGGAGTGGCTATGCCTGCTGCCTGGGCCACAGTGGTCAGCAGCACTGGTCAGGCTCCCAGGATTGGGGCACCTGAGGCCCTCACCCGGGCAACTTGCAGAGAACATGTGAGGGGATCCTCCCCAGGGAACTCTGAAAAAACTAGGGCCAGGACTGGGGTGGGTGGGTGCAGAGCTGAAGGGACAAATGAGTAAGTGTGCGCACAAGCCAGGCTGTAGCAAGAAGCCAGTGATTCAGCCTTGACACACCACCCTGGCAACTCCACAATGGAGCTGTTTTTCCCTATTGTAGAATAAAGTAAGAGAAAAGAGGAAGACAGGGCCCCTTGCCGCCCATCCCCCAGGTGCTGGCAACACATGTTTTCACCCAGAGAGCAGGAGGCGGTCTCTCTCAGCAGGGCTGACCTGAGACTGCTGCTTGGCTGAGCTCAGCTAATGGAAGGCCTTGGTGGCCAAGGCCACGTGTCCCTGATCAGCCTCACAGACAGAACTCTCATCATGGGCCCCCTGAAAGGCCCAGCATAAGCAATAGAAACAATTAATTAGAGAAAGTGGTCTCCACATGCACACTTTCTGAAGAGAAGCTAATTGGATTGCTGTGGTTACAAGGATGAATGCAGTTCAGGCCCCCCTCGAGCTCGGGCTATGCTCACGATGAATGCAGCAGATTTTCCTGTTCATCAGATGGGATTCCATGGCCTGATGGGGTGCTTAGTTTATACTTGGGGGTGATGTCTGCCAGGGGACCGAGGTACAGGGACAAAGGTCACCTGACTGTCAGAGCGAAGTCATTCCTGCCCCTGGGGGATGGAGGACTTTGTTGGGACATCAAGACAACATAGGGATGTCACTCTGGACGCCTCATCTTACGAGAACCACCAAACACGTGTAGTCGGTGCTCATTGTCACGGGATCACAGCATTTGCCTGTTCAGCCTCCATTTGACTACTGCCAGTAACAGCTCCTAAATCTAATTTGGGGACCTGTGCTGGCCTCATTCTTAGGGTGTGGGGCTGGCAGTGGCCTCCGTGATGGTCTCCAGAGGCAGAACCTGTCTGGGCCACTCACATGTCCTATCGCAGAAGCTAGAGGCTGAGCGCACGACCCCTGGAGGAAGCATGAGCGCCTTCCTGTGGGGCTCGGGAGTGAGGAGCAGAAAGAGAGAGCAGGGAACATACCGTACCCTGGGGGCTCAAGTCAAGTGCTTAATTCAAGACGTAATTCAAGCAGTGCCTGAAGTCATCCCCAGACATTTTAATTGTAAGGCCAATAAATTCCTTCTTTTTTTTTTTTTTTTTTAATTTTTTTGGTGTTGTTGCTGTTGTTGTTAAGTCAACTTGGGGTGGTAAAACAACTTGCCACTTAGGGCTTACCAGATGCCCGTCACTGTGCTCAGAGTCTGTCATTCCAGACCGTAGATGACATTACTACCTTACCAGTATGCATGAGGTTCAAGGCCACGGAGCCAGCAAGAGCAGAGCTGAGCTGAGGACCTGACTTAACACCCTCCTCCTCTTGAACACTCTGCCCTACAGGCAAAATCTGCCATAGACACTCCCCCAAATTCCCCCCACCACGCCCTGCCACCCCTCTGGGCTGCCTGCCTGGCCAGGACACTCAAGTCCTTCCGAACCCGGTTAGAGAACCAAGTTCTATGGTGACTGATGAACCTGTCCAAAGCCTCTCTGGGGCAGGGTATGGGTGGGAAAAGGGGACTCGCAGGAGCCGAAGGGAGAAAGGAGTAAGTGAAGCTCCTTGGTGCCCACGCAGGGGGCCTTCTCTCCTCTTCAGCTCCCACTCCCAGGGGAAGGGGAGAGGACAGAGGGCAGCGCTCTCCTGGGCAGTAGCTGAGACACCGCATTGTCTGGCAGGGCCTGGGAGAGCTCGGAGTACAGAGGCTGTGCACTGCTCCTTTAATTCTCCTGCCTGGTTTAGCTGTATCTTCATTTTTCAGATGAGCAAACAGGCTCAGAAGGAAGGGGGTGGTTATCCAAGGCCCTGAAGCCAGTAAGGGTGGCAGAGCCGGGTGGGACCCAAGAGCATCCCAGGCTCTTCCCTATGACCTGCACCTACTTAACAGGGGGTGTGGGGTGGGGGACACTTGGGGGTGTCTCCTGCAGAAAAACAAAGCCACTATCCTAGGAGCTGGGGGCAGGGGCTCAGGCCCAGACTTCCCTCCCCTTTCCTGCTACAGATGCTCCTTATCACACCTGTCCCCAGTCTGACAGGGGACAGTCTGACAGGCCTGGGACCAGTGGCTGAGAGTGGGGTTCTGTGGACTCAGCATCCTTTGCTGTACAGCCCCCCACCAGTAACCCTGTTACCTTAGTCTGTTTTCTCTTGCTATAATTGAATACCCGAGACTGGGAAATTTATAAAGAAAAACAAGTTCTTTCTTACAGTTTTGGAGGCTTGGAAGTCCAGATTCCAGGGGTCCCCTCTGGTGAGGGCCTTCTTACTAGTGGGGACTTTCTGCAGAGTCCCAAGGCCGATGCAGGGCATCACATAACGGGGACCTGGAGTGGATTCTGAAAGCTGAACTGGCCCACACTCATGATGACTAACGTACTACCATGATAACTAACGCACTAGCTCATTAGTCTATTAACTCATTAATCTGTGAATAGTTTAATCTTTCATCCCTGCAAGGCCCCTCTGTTTTGTATTCCAACTTAACAAATGTTTATATGGTCTCAGCGATTGGAGCTATAATATAACATGATGTCCTGATATATATAAATCCAAAGGCAAAGCCAATGTCAAGTCCCGTCTCTTAAAGGCCCCATCTTCTAACAGTATTCCACTGGACATGACTTTTGGAGGGAGCAAACATTCAAACCATAGCACCTGGTTTGCTAATGGCCTGGAGGTGCCCTGGGCGGCGGGGGTGGGGTGGGGGATGTCTGGCTCTGACACTATCACTGACTCCAGGCGGACTCCTCCCCTCAGGGCTGGTGGGCTCCAGTCTGTGCCTGGAAGGAGTGCTGGTGACACTAGAGAGCCGACCTGGGGCCTTGGCGAGGACAGTGATTAACTGAGCTGCTCATCCTGCACCTCCTGTTTATACCTAATCCCCACCCAGCCCTTCCCACCGCAGAACTTTCTCCCTCTCCTCCCGAGGAAGCAGGAGGAATATAGTTCCCGAGGAGTTTCCTGAAGGCAGACAGGGGGAGGGGGCTGTGCGTTCACATGCCCCCCTGCTCCCCCCCACTCCCCCTTGCCCCTCTTCCCTCCTCCTCTGCAGCTCTCGCTGAACTGCTGGGAATGGCGGGGCTCCGGTTGCACACCATGGCAGTGCAGCAGATGAGAATAGAAACCAGCCTCCTTGATCAGGAGATGCCCCCGCAGCAATTTCTAGTTCTCTCTGCCTGGTGGAGGAAGCCGCGGCTTACCAAGACAACGGGCCTGTGAGTGCAGGGCAGACCACCACCAACCACCCAGCCTCCTCCCCTGAACAAGGGGATAGTCCAGAGAGGCTGGGGGCTTTCATCAGGTTTCCCGCTAAGAGCATGTGACCCAGTTGGCTTGGTCTTCTGAATGGCCAAATAAATTGGTTGAGTCCTCATCCCCCACTTTGGGGATTCCTGACACTTCTCAAGGCGTTTTACATTCTCTTTAGACCAATTTCTGCTCCCTGCTGGATTAGTGACCTTCTCTAGCTTCCCTGCCTGAAGCCAGGACCCTCTCTCTGCCGTTTCCTCCTCAGCCCCAGCTTGCCCCTTGTGGACACCACACCATGGTATGTAGCGAATTTGTGCTCAGGCTTCCAGCCAAGGGATGGGTAATTGTCACAAAGGCCAGGCCTTAGAATTCAGAGCGGAAAACATCTTAAAATGCTGTTCTGAGGATACACAAGTTCGGTGCTAGGATGGAGGTGATGTGGGGATCTAACGCACAGCCCAGCGCGGCAAGGAGACTACAGTTAAACAGGCCATATCCTGCACTGAAATTTGTGAAAACAGCAGATCTTAAGTGTTCTTATCTCACACACACACACATGCAAACACCCAGTAATGGTGGGAGGTGATGGATGTGTTAATTAGCTTGATTGTGGGAATCATTTCACAGTGTCTATGTAATACCAAATAACTGCTTTGTGTACTTTAAATGTATACAGCAGGCCCTCAAATAATGTCATTTCATTCAGTATGATTTCATTATAACATTGATGAGAAAGAAAACATCGCTTCTGGCCAAGGCTGGAGTTTGCATGTGCCCCTGACATTTGCCTGGGTTTTCTCTGGATATTCCAGTTTCCCCCTATATCCCAACGCTGTGTCCCTAAGGGCGTGTGTAGGGCCAGGCAAAATTGTTTGGGTTTCTCACCCACAGTGCTCTGGAAGTCACTACGGTGTCCCTAAAATAACCATAACTGTACACGGTGATGTCATGCTTATGTAACTGCTGCCTGGCACCTTGCTGCTCCTATTGCCCCTGGGGGTAAAGATGTGCAGGACCTCCTGTAGCTCAGCTCACCAGCTGCCACAGCTGGATAAGGGTGGACCTCCTATCTAACTCATCCGACACCATGCGCTGAATAAAGCATGCAGTACCTGGCGTCAGGACCTGAGTTACTCTCCGCTTGTCCAAATCAGGACACTTGCATTACAGCATGTCACTCAGTCCATATAAGAATGTATGCGTGTGAGTGTGTGTGTGTGTGTGTGTGTGTGTGAGAGAGAGAGAGAGAGAGAGAGAGAGAGAGAGAGAAACTTGCCATGGGATGGCAGGCCCCTGAGCTGCTGGGATAGGCTCAGGCCACTCACTATCCTGAAGTGGGATAATTGGGTAAATATTTTTCTTGTTTTCACTCATCTTTCTCCAATGTATGTATAGCTCACATGGATTTCAGTGTTTGATATTAGAAGTGTTTTGGTCTTTATTTGGAAGTTGGGTGGTGTTTTTGTGACTAGAAATATGCCAGAGGAACTTAAACCCTTGTTTATATCCAACAGCTGAGGGTCAAATTGGTTTTATTACAGGCGGTTTCCCTTAAAGTAGCAATTTCCAAGAACCTATCCAGATGGTAAGTGAGAACTTACTGTATAACTTTTATTTGTAAAAGGTGGGGGGAAAACACCCCAAATCAAAACCAACCAAATCCAGTCACTATTCTTTTTTTTTTTTTTTTTTTTTTTTTTGAGACAGAGCCACAAGCTGTCACCCTGGATAGAGTGCCGTGGCATCACAGCTCACAGCAACCCCAATTCCTGGGCTCAAGCGAGTCTCCTGCCTCTGCCTCCCAAGTAGCTGGGACTACAGGCGCCCACCACAACGCCCGGCCATTTTTTGGTTGCAGCCATCATTGTTGTTTGGCAGGCCCGGGCTGGATTCGAACCCGCCAGCACAGGTGTACGTGACTGGTGCCTTAGCCCGTTGAGCCACAGGCGCCGAGCCAACTCTGATACATTTTTATTTTAAAGGCACAAATTAGTTCGTCATGTATTTTAGTACTGAAACAAAACACAGAAATATCTGTGCTTTAAAAATATAGCATCCTCCCAATTTAATAATTTAATTCTTGATGCTTCAAGTCATCTTCAATGATTTCTATACATCTTCTGAAAGCATTTGTTCAGCAAAAAATCCATTTAAGTTGTTACCATGTTGCTTCCTATGTTTTATTTCATTTTTTACTATGACAGGAAGGATAAGGTATGGCCCCAATGTTACTAATAATGTATTGTATTTGGTCTTTCGCCTTTAAGAAAACCAAAACAAGGCTTTCATATATTTATCACTAATTTTAGTAAAACATTTTTAGATATTCAACTATGTATCACGTAACTTTAAAATGTCATGGAAAGGCAGGGCATGGTGGCTCACACCTGTAATCCTAGCACTCTGGGAGGGCAAGGCAGGTGGACTGCCTTAGCTCAGGAATTCAAGACAACCCTGAGCAAGAGCAAGACCCCATCTCTACTAAAAATAGAAAAAATATCCAGGTGTTGTGGCAGGCACCTGTAGTCCCAGCTGCTCAGGAGGCTGAAGCAAGAGGATCATGTGAGCCCAAGAGTTTGTTTGACATTGCTGTGAACTATGATGCCACAGCACTCTACCCAGGGTGACCAGTGAAACTCTGTCTCAAAAAAAAAAAATTAAAAATTAAAAAAAAATTAAAAGTCACAGAAAAACTCCCATAAGTTTGTCTTCCTGTTCCTTCATGTTTGTTAATTACGACGGCTTCCTACTATCACTAACCAGTACTTAGACGGACAAAGTAACATATACTTCCATTGTTAACAATAATGGATATAATTCCATATATCAATTGTCTTCTTTATACTTTCAAGGTTTTTTGCATGTCTCCTCAGACGGGATTATTTTGCCATTGATTTTTACTTCACTAATCATATGAGAATCATCAGATCTGACTATTTGCTCCCATTATTAGTACACTCTTCAACCTACAGTTTCTTTGCAGGAATCTTTTTATGCCACTGTGTAACTAGGTATGTGTAGTCTTATAAGTCATCCCAACATGTGAGAATAAAGGTACATGCAAGGGGCCTCTGTCAACCCTCTATCTCCTTTCCTCATAGACTATAACTGATAATGTAATGGTCCAACATACAGATCCAATAAGGATGCCAGTGTAAATGCATAGATTAAATGGTAATAAGGTAAATTTCATGTATTAGACTGAAATACGAATACAAATTTTAATATTTTCTTCCCACTACCTAACATCTTATGTACCTTGCTTTGGAGAATGCTAGTTTAAAGGGCCCCAAACACTTTTCATGGATCTTTTATCATTATCAAAGATAACATGGATCAAATTAATTATCAAGTACCAGAGCAAGTAAACATCTGTCAATCAAAGTTAAGAAATGCTTATTCTTCAGAGCGTGAACTAGTAGAGGAACAGAGGACTGACCTTTTTATATGTGCCAACTATATATCAGCTTTTCAACATATTTTCAGATTTAATGAGCTTAAAACTGTGACATGCTTTGTGATTTTTAGTAGAAAGTTGAAACAAGCCAACATTTTAAGATTTCAGATATGATATGAAATATACTGTACGAAAATACTCAGAAAGTTTCAAGAACTATGAAAATGTAAGGTATTAAACTTACTATTTCATCTTTAAAGAAAACATGCAAAAAATCTGAAACTATAAACAAGTATAACTGGTATCTCCTCTACTTTGTTATTGTTATGTATTGATTCAGTATAGGCTTAGAGAAAGTGGAACATCACATTAATAACATTAAGTGATTTCTGGGTTTGTTTGATTTTTTTATTTTGGGATTTGTTCTAAGTTTAGACAATAGCATTAACTTTAAACTATATTAATTAATTTCTAATTCTTTAGCAATCTCGGACCTTTTTCCCTCTCTTCCTAGCTTTTATAAAAAATAATACCATATGCAGTTTTATGGGCTGCGTGGAGTTAAATTTCATTATTTTT
Source organism: Perodicticus potto (assembly GCA_963574655.1). Classification (NCBI taxonomy): domain Eukaryota; kingdom Metazoa; phylum Chordata; class Mammalia; order Primates; family Lorisidae; genus Perodicticus; species Perodicticus potto. The sequence goes on from CAUYRH010002116.1 coordinate 25,703, forward strand.
TCAGATTTACTTAGTGGGTAAAAACATTTCAACATTAATAAATTTTACTTCAGATAGTTTAGCTATGAATTATAACACTCAAACCACAAAATTTCAAGTTGTATTCAGCTGGCAGCTTCAGCCCCAATGGTGGTTAGAAAGAGGAAACATGCCAAACCAGACAGTCAAAGTTCTGTGCTTTTTGGAAACTCAGAGAGAATACACAGAAAACACAATTAACTTCATATAGTTACAGGTAAAGTTTATTAACCCTACCTGAGAAATATAAAAGAACTAAAAGAACACTAGTAGCAAAGATCACTCAGACATCAGTAAGGAAGCAAATATTAATAGTTAGTTTGAAGAGGAAAGAATTATTCCCAAGAAGAGAAAGTCTAATTGTTAGATAACTGCAAAACTTCATCTCCCTATCCCAATTACCCACTGAAAATTTCAAACTTATGGCCCGCCCCCTACGGCTCTTCTCGCCAGAGAAGTAACTCCTTATTGGCTATTCTACCATCCCGGCACCTCCCCTAACAGAACCTATATAAGGTGCACTTGTCTTTTGCTCTCTCTCTTTTCTTTCTCTGCCCCTCTCTTCCCCCATATCTATCTCTCTCCTCTCTCCCCACCTCTCTTTCCCTCTCTCTCTCTTTCCCTCTCTTTTCCTCTCTCTCTCTCTCTCTCTCCCCCCCCCCCATCCCCTGCCAATAAAGACCTTTCGTACAAGCGTTGGTGGTCTATGAGGTTTCTGCTGGTCCGTGTGCCGCCTTTCACTAATTGTGCTAAAGTAAAAATGAAGCCTATTCATTTTCATCTTAAATTAGATTACACGGTTGAGATGAATCTGAAGCCAATACTCATCAGGACCTAGAATCTTACCAAGTTAACTCTCCCCACATTCAAGACAAGAGAAACAGGACAGGGTAATCTGCAAAGCCAACACTTGACAAAAGAAAGTTTGAAAACAGCCTGACTCGGGTGGCACCTGTGGCTCAGTGAATATGGCACAGGCCCCATATACCAAGGGTGGCGGGTTCGACCCCAGCCCCGGCCCTGGCCAAACTGCAATAAAAAATGGCCAGGCATCGTGGCGGGTGCTTGTAGTCCCAGCTACTCAGGAGGCTGAGGCAAGAGAATCACCTAAGCCCAAGAGCTGGAGGTTGCTGTGAGCTGTGATGCCACAGTACTCTACTGAGGGCAACAAAGTGAGACTCTGTCTCTGAGACAAAAAAAAAAAAAAAAAACCTACCTGACTCTAATCTGACAAAAGAGCATATGGAAACTTCATACCATTTTTTTAATGACCTCCAGCATCTAACTACGTGTCTCTATCTGTTCAATAATTATGCAGAAATATAAGTAGCTCTTCAGACCTACATAATTCATTTTACCAATAACATTCTCACTTAAGGAGGCTGAAGATGTAGAACTGATTAAGGCCAGAAATTCAAGACCAGCCTGAGCAATACAGCAAGACCTTATCTCTACAATAAATTTAAAAAACTACCTGGCACAATGTCATATGCCTGTAGTCTGAGCTACTTGAGAGGCTAAGGTGGGAAGGACTGCCTAAGCCCAGAAGTTGGAGATTGCAATGAGTTATGGCAATACCACTGGTGTCTTAACCTGAGCAACAGAGCAAGACCATGTCTCAAACAAACAAACAAAAAATCTAAATCCTAAAACCAAAGCACAAGTGAGGGTCAGAGGGAGGAGACAAAGAAGGCCAGTTGTAACCTCGATGTAACTTCGAGTGCCACTGACTTATGTTTAAAGCTTTCTCAGAGTCCACATGAGGGGATGTTCCTTTAAGACCCTCCAAACTAATTAGCAAGCAAGTCACACAGGAGGCAGACTTTGCAAGCAGAGTCTGGCTGTCTCTGGAATGTCCTAGAAGAAGCCTTGAGAGTGGAAAACATAAGTTAACGTGCCATCTCAGTTAAAGGTTATACCTGCTGTTTACAGAAGAAAGGCTAAATAAACTTTTGTGGCTGCTCTGCATGGTTTCTTTGTGCTCTTATCTTATAGACCATTTGCTGCCAACTGGCTTGTTATTATCAAGTGTATGTGCAGAACTTAGTGTTGTTAAGAGTATATAAGCTTGTAAGAAATAAAGTGAGGCAGTGCATGCCTGAGGGAGCTGTAGCCCCCCTCTTTAACCTAAAATTTCAGTGCTGATCTTATCTCTGCGACAGTGTCTCATGCAACAGCCAGTTTGCACTCTGCCTTGTGAAAGAAGCCTTGCCTTACTCTTAAATTACTTTTTACATCAACATGTGGAAGAGTTTATACCTTGGATTCTCTCCACAACTCTCTCTCATTTCATACTGATAGCTTCTGTTTTGGAAATAAATAGGAAGGGTAGGGGAAAGAGGAGAACAGAACAGAAAAAAGCAGGGGACACAGAAATGACAAGTGCCCCAAGTTGCACTATTAACAAAAATCAAACAGTATCAAGGGATATAATCGTTCATTTTACAGTATTTACTGAACATGTGCCATATGAAATACCCTAAGAAACCATCCTGGAAAAGAATGTTTATTTCTAAGTTAGGGAGTAAGTAAAGAACTGGGAACTATGATCCAATCTACTGTACATGCTAAGCTGCTACAGTAGGACAGCGACCTGGTAATCTTGCCTTTCAAAACACTGAGCAGGATAAAAAAATTCTGTCAGCAGATTATATTCAAGGAAGACCCATTTGAAATCTCTCCCTAGTTTTCCTGCTACTGTTCTGCCTGTGGGGCCAACATGAATCTAACCATAGTCTAAAGGAGGTAAGACCCACCTTCACAGCTCTGCAGACCTATGATCAAGAAAAACCAATATCGGCTCCTGTTCTCGACAGCCAAAACCGACTAATAAAATATTTATGTCTTATGTTTCACTGTTTCATACATTCCTATTACATGCCTGGTGCTCATAGTCCTTAGAGTTTACAACGCTTACCTTATTACTTCCTGTGAGTTTGGACCCAACAGTTAATTCTGCCAATGAAAAAGAAAAAGAACTACGAAATTAATTGTTCCAAGGAAAAATTAGGATGCTAAAATGGGACTCTGGCACCTTGCCTCTACCATTGGGAAACAGTAGGGTAGTTATTTCCAAAGCAATATTGCCCCCTCAAGGAGGATACCTAAACTACCTGAATCATGAACAAAGCATAGAAATGACTCAGGAAGTACAAATAATGCAGAAATGTGCTATATCGTTTTTCATTTTAGCAAGGATCTGGGTATAATCACCACTGTTACTATAATAAATATATGGCACTGCTGCATAGTTTTACTCCTGCAGGAACTCTTGAACAAGCTATCCAGATGTTACATTTCTTTTTGTTGGCTTAAGTTTGGACCACATCACTAGACCTTTAATCTCTAGATTACAATGTGAAGATATCCTATTTATTTTCTTTTTTTGGAGACAGAGTCTCACTTTGTCGCCCTCAGTAGAGTGCCATGCGTCATAGCTTACAGCAACCTCAAACTCTTGGGCTCAAGCGATTCTCTTGCCTCAGCCTCCAAGTTGCTGGGACTACAGGTGCCCGCCATAACACCAGCTATTTTTAGAGACAAGAAGGTCTTACTCTGGCTCAGGCTGGTCTCGAAACCCTGAGCTCAGGTAATCTACCCACCTCTTGTCTCCCAAGTGCTGGGATTACAGGCATGAACCACTGCACCCGGCTGAAAATAACTTTTTTGATTGTCTCTTTAAGTACATCTTTAATTTTATCTAGTCACAATAGCATCTATTTCATGTATTCTTAGCGAGGGTAACACTGACCCTAAGGGTGAAACTTGGTTTTGGAAGAGTGGGATGATTTTACTCTTTTAAGTCTCAAGCACAGATATACATACATTTAAAAAATAGATACACAGTATATGTGTGGTATAAAAATTTCACTGGAGGTGGCAGGGGTGTGGATAAGAAAAAATTGTTTAAAAGCCTCCTTAGGGTCCAGGCCCTGTGGCTCATGCCAATAATCCTAACACTCTGGGAGAGTGAGATGGGAGGATCACTTGAGCTAAGGGGTTCAAGACCAGCCTGAGCAAGAGTGAAACCCCATCTCTACCAAAAATAGAAAAATTAGCCAGATGCTGTGCTGGGTACCTGTAGTCCCAGCTACCTAGGAGTCCCAGGAGTTTGAGATTGCTGTGAGCTAAGCTAAAGCCATGACACTCTACCACAGCAAAAGAGTGAGACTGTCTCAAAAAAAGTCTCCTTAAGGGATGATAATGAAAAAAGGATTGAGAAACACTGACCTATACTATCTTATATGAGAAGGCCACCAAGTGGTTTGATCTCCATGTAATACAAACTTCAAACATATCCTTACTACTAATTTTCATTTAGAATACATTCAGATTTATCTGCTTACATATTCTATAAGTAAAGAATTTGTTGTTCTCAGGGAATGGAACAAAGCCCTGCAGTTCAGTCTCTTCAGCCATTTAGCAGAGTTGGGGTCTGATTTCTCCTTTGCTGCTTCTGCTTTTGGCATGAGTAGTACTTCCCTAGTTCCACTTTTCTTCTTGGTGTTGTAACTGAATATATAAATATGCCCAGATTCAGTAACATTCACACAAATCAAAACTGATGATATATAGATTAGGAAAAGTTAAAGTCAGGAAAGAGCAACTATAAAAATGACAGTATGTTTCCAGATTGATTCTTACTCTTCAATCATCACCAGACATAGCCAAAATTTATTCACTAGTTGCCTTATGCCTACACCCTACGAAATTTATCTGATATCTAGGATTCTAGGTTTGACCTTTTAACCTAAAACAAAGATCATGCAACACAATTAGTTAGACACTTCAACTGATACCTATAGTAGTTCTCCATTGCTAAGTAACAAGTTACTGCGAATTTAGCAGCTTAAACAAACACCTGTTTATCTTACAGTTCTGTAAGTCAAAGTTCAGATAGGCTTGGTTAGATTCTTTGCTCAGGGTATCACAAGGCTGAAAAATCAAGGTGTCAGCTGAACTAGGATTTTATCTGGAGTTTGGAGGATCATATCAACTTCTAAGCTCATTTAGGTTGTTAGCAAAATCTACTTCTCTGCAGCTGCACTTTTGAGGTCCCTTTCTTGCTATCATCTCAAGGCTCTTCACAGCACCCAGAGCTCACATGGCCCCTCCACCTTCAAGCCAGCAACAGCATCTCAAGTCCTCAGATTTTGAACTTTTCTTTCTTTCCCTTCTTACGAGCCAGAGAAATCTTGCTGTTTCTAAGGGATCATGTGATTAGATCTGAATAATCTCCCTATCTTAAAGTCAACTCGGCCATAGCATACCATAATCACAGAAGTGGTATCTCATCATAGTCACAGGTTTCCAGGGTTAGGGCAGAATATCTTTGGGAGGCCATTTTAGAAATTCTGCCTACCACAACGTCTCTGAGAATGGAGAGGTAAAAAAGTTTTTAAAAATTATACACAAAATTTTTCTCAAAACATACACGTTTCTCAAATAACCTGACTAAAAATAGGCAAATGAGCTGAATATCTCTCAAAAGAAGACACACAAATGGCTGATAGAAATATGAAAAAATTCTCAACATCAGTGATCATCAGATAAATGCAAATGAAAAGCACAATGAGATATCATATTACCCATTTAGAATGGCTATTACTAAAAAGACAAAAAATAACAGATGCTGGCAAAGATAAAAAGATATGCTGTTGGTGGGAATGTAAATTAGCATAGCCATTATGGAAAACAGTATGGAGGTTCCTCAGAAAACTAAAAACGAAACTACCATAATATTCAGCAATTCCACTACTGGATATATAAACAAAGAAAAGAAAATCAGTATGTTGAAGAGAGGTCTGTATATTCATGTTTATTGCACAGTAGCCAAGATATGGAATCAACCTAAGGCGGCCATCAGCAGATGAATGGATAAAGAAAATCTGGTGTATATACATAATGGAATACTACTTTGTCATAAAAAAGCACAAAATTCTGTCCTTGTTAGCAACATGGATAATCTTGGAGAACACTATGGTAAGTGAAATAAGCACAGAAAGATAACTGCCACACATTCTCATGCATATGTGGAAGCTCAAATAGTTGATCTTGTAGAAGTTGAAGTAGAATAATGGTTACTAGAAGCTGGACAGAGTAAGGGGGCGGAGGGGAATGGCCAAGGGTTGGCAAATGGATACAGAAGCTCAGCTACATAGAGAAAATACATTCTAGATTGACATAGTCACTAGTGTGACTATAATTATGAACTTATGATATATTATCAAATAGCTAGAAGAACAGATTTTGAATATTCCCAACACAAAGATAAAATAAATGTTTGAGGTGATAGATATCCTAATTACCCTTATTTGATCATTACACATTGTATACTCATACATGTATCAAAATATCACAGTGTCCCATAAAATATGTGCAGTTAATATATGTCAAACATAATAATAAAAAAAAAAAACAAAAAAACACTTTGTTTTTTAAGAGGTGGTAAACTGAGATACTCCCTGTACTCAAGTAAAAAACTCAGAAAGACTGAAGAGGCTACCTGTAACTAGAACAGAAAGTAAAAAACTTGCTACTAATAAGCAGTCAGGGTATTCACATTCCAAGTTAGGCAAGTAGATCACAAGGAAAAACCTAAAAGGATTGATACCTCTACCTGGAATTAGAAAGAAGTGAAAGAAGCTAAGTGGAAAAATATTAAAAATTCTAAAACTTCAAAAATAAAAAGCATTTTATAATTATTAAGTTAAATTTTTTGCTATTTAAATAAGTTTATAATCATATATCACTATTGTTAAAAACCTTATTTGATATCATAGCCTAATTTACAATCACCAAGATGTGGAAACAACCCAAGTGCCCATTAACCCACAAATGGATTAACAAGCTATGGTTTATATATGCCATGTAATACTATTCACTTAGAAAAAAGATGATCTTTTGTATTAACCTTGAAGGAGTTGAAGAACATTCTTTGTAGTAAGTATCACAAGAATGGAAAAGCAAGTATCCAATGTACTCAATACTAATATGGAGCCAGTAGACGAACTAATACATTCACACACAACAGAAAAACTCAATTTAATTCAAGTTTGGGTCAGGTAGGGAGAAGGAAGAGGGATTGGTGTACTCCCAACTAAGGGGCACAATGTAAGGGTATGTTGCACACCTTCTAGATGCAGGACACAACTACAATAGGTACCTTACTTAACAAATGCAAACAGTGGAACCTAATAATTTGTTTAATTACTCTGAAATTTAAAAAAAAATTATTTGAGTTGGTTCAACTTGAGCCCAAAAAGATTATGTAAGATAGTATGCTTCTGGTACCACTTGATAGCAGTATATTATGACAACAAGGTGGGGGGAGGTTGTTTGTTTTTAACTAATTAACTCATTTGCCAACTATTTAATATGCATGTACTAGGCATAGCTCACAAACACCTTTAAATCTTTCTTGGAAGAAAGGAAGTAAAATAAATAGGTATAGTATCTAAAACAGGGTCTCTATATTCCAGGGGGGAAATCTACAGTTAAATTATGACTATCAGAATGCAAGAAAAGAGTATGTTTCCATTGAAAGGTTTGCTGAAAGTATCTCTGTCCCTAGAACCTTTGGTAAGAGTCCTCAGGAGTACATTGGTAAACAAAGTCTATCTAGTCACCACATCTGTAAACAATTATCAAAGGAAAAAACTAATTGTTTTAAAATATCCTCAGATCCTTGACACATTTTCCTCTAAAAAGTAGAGCCTAGTTTCCCTTTCCCTGAATATGGGCTGGACTTTTCTCACTTCTAATGAAGAGAATGTAGTAGTTGGCCTTGTGCCGTGGCTCACACCTGTAATCCTAGCACTCTAGGAAGCCTAACTGAGTGGATCACCTGAACTCAGGAGTTTGAGACCAGCCTGAGCAAGAGTGAGACCCCATCTCTACTAAAAATAGAAAAACTATCTGGGCATTGTGGCAGGCACCTGTAATCCCAAGTACTGGGGAGGCTGAGGTAAGGGGTTCACTTCAGCCCATGAATATGAGGTTGTTATGAGCTATGATGCCATGGCACTCTACCCAGGGCATAGAGTGAAATTCGGTCTCAGAAAAAAAGAGAGAGAGAGGGCGGCACCTGTGGCTCATCAAGTAGGGCACCGGCCTCATATACTGAAGGTGGAGGGTTCAAACCCGGCCTCGGCCAAACTGCATAAACAGAAAATTAGCCGGGTGTTGTGGCAGGTGCCTGTAGTCCCAGCAACTCAGGAGGCTGAGGCAAGAGAATCGCCTAAGCCCAGGAGTTGGAGGTTGCTGTGAGCTGTGTATGGCACAGCACTCCACCGAGGGTGATAAAGTGCAACTTTGTCTCTACAAAAAAAAAGAGAGAGAGAGAGAGACTCAGTCTCAAAAATGTAGCAGAAGCAGTAGTATATAACGTCCAAAACTAGGTTATCAACAGTACCCTCTTGCCTTTTGGGGGACCATTCACCCTGAGGGAAGTCAGCCATAATGTCAGGAGGAGCCTCTAGCAGCCTGTTAAGAGCCCACCTGGAGAGAAACTGTGGCTTCCTACCCACAGCCAGCACCATCTTGCCAGTCATGTGCGTGAGACCCTTTGGAAACTGATCTTCCAGCCCCAACGAATCTTTAAATAACTGCATCCCTTGCCAATATTGCCAAGCCACTCCAAAGAAACTGGGAAATAATAAATGTTTATTGTTGTTTTAAATCACGTACTTTGGGTTAATTCATTATACAACAGTATTAACTAACCCAATAACCTAAAACTTCCTAAACCAAATTTTATCTACATCAAAAGTAAAAACAGCTCACATTAGTTTAATATTATAATTTTCCCATGTTAATAAAATTTCAATTCTGCCTTTCTAGTTTATAAGTAATAACCATTTTTGAATTCCCCCAAATTGTTTCATAATATTATTTCATAATATTAACAGTTATTACTTTCTAAGCAACCTAAGCAGATTTTCATCAACAAATTATTTTCTTAACACCTTTGTTTGCAGAGCTATCTGCTGAGTACTGAGTGGAGAACCACACTCTTGAGGTACTTATAATTTAATTCAGATTAAAATTCAAGAAATAATTTATGTTTTTTAAGTAAACTTTCTTCCTCTGGCTCTGAAGGTATGAAAAGTTTTTCTTTTACCTCTGTGAGGGATCCACAAGCCACACCCCCATGTAGGGCTTCATCCAAGGCAGAAAGTGTAGTAGACAAGAAAGCAGGTGCGTCAGCAGACCTGTGTGTCTTTATCCTGTACACCTGAACAAGAGAATGATTAAGTTCTTTTCAACCTCTATATCTATTCAAAAACACAAAATAACCCTCATTCTCTAGATTTTAGCAGCTGCAATCCTAATCCATCCTTTCTCCCTCTATGTTTATTCAACAAATATTTATTCTGTGCCAGGGAGCATGTCCAATTGTAAGGATATGACATATCTGATAGTCTTACAGTTAAGACTGTACAGGAACTACAAAATTAGGACGTGAAACTGGGCAATTACAACAAAACTAATAAGAGATACTGTGCCAGGGAAGTGGACACATAAAAGCAATATACCTGATCTGGCTTTTGTGATCCCGGAAGGCTTCATAGAAGAGCTAGATGTGTGAGGTAAAAATCTGAAATTGCAATTAGATAAGCAAAAGGAAGGTGAATGTTCCTGCCAATGAGGACAGAATGCGCAAAGAAAGGTCAAAAAGCAAAAAGAAACAGAAACTAAAAAAAATAAAAATTAAAAAAACCTCCAAAAATAAAGAGTTCAAGCTCGGCACCCGTAGCATAGTGTTTACACTGCCAGCCACACTGAGGCTGGCAGGTTCGAACCTGGCCTGGGCCAGCTAAACAATGACACCTGCAACAAAAAAATAGCCAGGTGTTGTGGCGGGCGCCTGTCATCCCAGCTACTTGGGAGCTGAGGCAAGAGAATCACTTAACCCCAAGAGTTGGAGGTTGCTGTGAGCTGTGACGCTACAGCACTCTACCAAGGGCAACATAGTGAGACTCTGTCTCAAATAAATAAATAAATAAATAAATAAATAAATAAATAAATAAATAAATAAATAAAATAAAGAGTTCATTTAGAATGGTTGAAAGATTGGCTTGGCACCCAAAGCACAGTGGTTACGGTACCAGCCACATACACCTAGTGTGGCAGGTTTAAACCCAGCCCGGAACTGCCAAGCAACAATGACAACTGCAACAGAAAAACAGCCGGGTGTTGTGGTGGGCACCTGTAGTCCCAGCTACTTGGGAGGATGAGGCAAGAGAATCACTTAAGCCCAAGAGTTGGAGGTTGCTGTGAGCTTTGACACCACGGCACTCTACTCAGGGCGACATAGTGAAACTCTGTCTCAAAAAAAAAAGAATGGTTGAAAGATGAAGTGTGGGCTTCATATAGCAAGCAATGTGGCTGAAGACACAAGCAGGGTCTTAATTATAAAGAGCTCTATTGCAGTTTGGGATTTATGCTGTGAGCAGAAAGGAGTGACATGATCTAGTTATCATCTCAAACTCAGGTTGCTAGGTGAAGAATAGCTTGAAGGGAGACATCATGGGCTGAGAAATGACCCCTCCAGAAGACATCCATATCAAATCTTATAGAACCATTCTGTGAATGTTACCATATTTGCAAAAAGCATTTCTGCAGATATGATTAAGTTAAAGACTTTACAACGAAGAGATAATCCTGGATTATACAAGTGGACCCTAAAAACCATCACAAGTATCCTTACAAGAAAGAAGCAGAGGGAGATTCACCATACAGAGGAAAAGGCAATGGGAAGATGGAACAGTGAAAAGTGGCCACAAGCCAAGGAATGCCAACAGCTACCAAAAACTGGAAGAGGCAAGGAAAGGATTATCCTATAGACTAGAGCCTCTAGAGAGAGTACAGCTCTGCCAACATCATAATTTCCAATCTCTGGCCTCCCAAACTAGAAAAGAATAAATTTCTGTTTGAAGCCACCTGGCACTTTGTAGTAATTTGTGTTAGAACAAACTAATACAGGGAACTAATACAACAAATTATCATTTCAAAGAGATACTCAGGTTGGTTTGTGAATAACAGCTTGAAGGTGAGCAATCCTAGAAGTTAGATCTGTCAGGAAGACACAGCAAGCATTCTGAAGAGCAACAGTGGCTAGAGGAGAGTAATAGTGTGAGGTAAAAACTTTGGGACTAGCAATTATCTCTAAAGCGAGGTATGTGGTACATTACTTTCCCCTCATCAACAGTTTTGGTTTTCCACATACTCTTATAACTTTTCTACCTTTTCCCATAAAACAAAGAGAGTTGTTCAAAGCAATCAAATCAATGATAAAGCCAATACTAGTGGTGAGTCCCGATTCTACTCCAATTGTAATTCTCCTTCTGACCATCCTCTGTTCAAGGTATTCTCTTTAGATCACGAACTACACCTGAACAAAAGAACTTATCTGTTGTTCAAATATTCTGTTTGTTAATTGTTTTCAGAAGTTTCAAATGACATAACATTCCTTCCTTCTTTTCTTCTTCAGAGAATTCCATCTTACATTATTGCTCAGGGGTTATCAAATTTCAATACAAGATAGTAAAGTAAGTAATTTACAGTTCACATAAATAAGTCAAGTGACTTTTTGGCAACTCTTCTCTGAGAAAACAAGATCTTGGGCGGCACCTGTGGCTCGGTGAGTAAGGAGCCAGCCCCATATACCAAGGGTGGCGGGTTCAAACCCAGCCCTGGCCCAAGTGCAACAAAAGAAATAGCCAGGGCGGCACCTGTGGCTCAAAGGAGTAAGGTGCTGGCCCCATATGCCTGAGGTGGTGGGTTCAAACCCAGCCTTGGCCAAAAACCACAAAAAAAAAGAAAACAAGATCTTGTCCCCGTTCCAAATCTACATTTTGAAAATCTATAGTCATGACACAGAAAGTATGACAAAACAATATAAGACTTTCGTTATAAAAGACTTCAACTTTTTTCAAGAGTAAGGATAAATCTTTAAGTATCATTTATTCAATCAATAATCAAGCAGAGGGCCAGGCAGGGTAGCCCACACCTGTAATCTCAGCACTTTGGGAAGCCAAGGTGGGTGGACTACATGATACCAGGAGTTTGAGATCAGCCTAGGCAACATAGCAAGACCCCATCTTTACAAAAACTTCTTTTAAAATAATTTGCTAAACATGATGACATACACCTGTAGTCCTAGCTACTAGGGAGGCTAAGGCAGGAGACTCACTTGAGCCCAGGAGTTTGAGGTTACAATGCACCATAATCATGCCACTGCACTGTAGCCTCGGCCACACAGTGAGACCCTGTCTCTAAAAATCAAATAAATAAAAATTAAACAAATACATTGTTTTTTAAAATAAGCAAGTATAAGTACAATTATGCTGTAGAGTAATTATGATGTAGAGTAAAATAAGGACAGTAAAGTATTCCAGAGAAAGGAGCATTTCAAATTTGAGTATGTTATGATTTAACCATGTGGCCCTCAAATCCTACTCAATTAATTAAGAAAGAAAGATGACATTTTGAAATAATCACTATCAGCAACAGAAAAAAATAAAAACTTCCTGTTGCTCCCAAATTCCCATATTAGGGAATTATCTGCCATGAGCTTACAAACTACATATATTCTTCACAAATACTCTAAAGAGAGATGTAACTGTATGGTAGGAGTCTCATTTTTTTTTTTTTTTTTTTTTTGCAGTTTTTGGCTGGGGCTGGGTTTGAACCCGCCACCTCCGGTATACGGGGCCGGCGCCCTACTCCTTAAAGCCACAGGTGCTGCCTAGTCTCAATATTTTTGAGGTACTTATCTCTATTTTTGCAACTGTCTCATCCCAAAAAAGATTTTGCAATAAAGAATCATTTCATAATCAATTCATAATAAAAATATACCGTTTGCATTTGTGGGGCACAGGCCCTGCTGACCATACACAGAAGTTCATGGACACCACTATAACTCAGGCCAGTCATCTTCATAAGCTCCAGTGAGGAAAGACATAGAAAGTCCTAAAGTGACATAAAGAGAATATTTTAAACATATATGCATAACAAAGATATTGGAATTAAAAGGAAACTTTCAATTCACACTGTCCATATGTAAATAAAAGTGTAATTTTTGGTAGATCAAAGATTTATGCACTATTTTTCCCATAAGTCGGCCTTAATTAAAAGATATGACAACATAGTCGTATCTTCTAAATATCCAGTTTAATTGCTTCTCAGCCTTTTGGTAAGATCAAGTGTAATATCCAGTTTAGTTGGCATATGCCAGAAGACACACCAAGTTACATCACACAGCAATAGCATCCAATCCAAGAGTATATGAGTCCTGCACTTGTGCCTAAAAGAGTTCAGGCACAAATATATACCCAGAAAGTGTCCAGTTGAAATAAGTTTCTTTCTAAGCTAGGAGTTCACTCAGAGTCAGCATTCAATAATATAACTGATTAGGGAATGAAATGTTAAATTTCATACTTTTCAGAACATTTCAAATTATGAACATGATGAGAATTATAAAATGTCAAGCAGAGGAACCAAAAATATCTTTAAGATACAAAGCAGTTCAAAAAACCTCAACATACTCTGAAATCTGTGTTATTAAGGATAAAATCCTAAGATAAAACCTTAAATTTTTTTTTTTTTTTTTTTTGAGACAGAGCCTCAAGCTGTCACCCTGGATAGAGCACCATGGCATCACAGCTCACAGCAACCTCCAATTCCCGGGCTCAAGCGAGTCTCCTGCCTCCACCTCCCAAGTAGCTGGGACCACAGGCGCCTGCCAAAACGCCCAGGATTTTTTGGTTGCAGCCACCATTGTTGTTTGGCGGGCCCGGGCTGGTTTCGAACCCACCAGCTCAGGTGTACGTGGCTGGCGCCTTAGTCCATTGCCACAGGCGCCGAGCCAAAACCTTAAATCTTATTTACCTTTCTAAGAGGGATTTGCATCACTATTCTGCTTAAACATGCAACATCTGCTTTATACATTTCTCAGGCTTTGTCAGTAAGGAATTATCTATTTTAATATTATCTCATTTGAGTCCTATTTCTCATGTAACTACAAAATTTAAGCAGATAAAACTTCTCTAGAACCCCCCAAAAATGTCAGGGGTACTTCACCTTATGACATGACCCTTCTCTCCCCAAAATGCAAAAATAATAAATTTTGGTAAATGAAATCACAATTGGAAACGCATCCCAGGTGACTTGTTATTTAAAATTGGCCTATGGAAAAGCACATCAAAAGTATATTTTTATAAACCTAAGTTTTATAAACTTATTTCACATTTCAGGCTTAAGGTTTAATTAAGATATATTTAACTAATATATATAAGTTCTCAGTGAAAAAATTCAAATGAATTTTACCTTACAGGTAACAATCTGATGCCTACTCAAACGGTCACACAGCTCTTGTGAAAAACCCACTCGTCTTAGTTTTTTGCTACCCATACCTCCAGATCCAGCAAAGAAAAGAACCTTGAGAAAACATCAGAAAATAACGTAAGTGATTGTGGATGGACTTTCCACAACAACGTGCAAAATAAAAAATTCTTCAAACTTCTCTATATGTAAAATGAAACCTATTTTTTAAATATTACTAATAAAATAAAAAGTATATAATCTTTTCAAATTCTTTTTTTTTTTTTTTTTTTTTAGACAGAGTCTCACTCAGTCGCCCTGGCATCACAGCTCACAGGAACCTCAAACTCTTAGGCTCAAGAGATTCTCTTGCCTCTGTGGCCCAAGTAGGTGGGACTTACAAGTGCCTGCCACAAAACTGGGCTATTTTTAGAAATGAGGTCTCACTCTGGCTCAGGCTGGTCTCTAACTCATGAGCCCAGGCAATCCACCTGCCTTGGCCTCCTAGAGTACTAGGATTACAGGCATGAGCCACCACACCCAGCCTTATTTTTTAATAGGAGAGATTACTGTTTATTAAACATGCACACAGAGAAACCAGGAACCATCAGAATGGGTATTTCACACAATTCTTTGATATTCATTACATCAGTGGTTCTCAACTTTCCTACTGCCGCAATGTATTTTCAATGATAAAAAGGGGTCACAACCCACAGGTTAAGAACCACTGCATTAAATGAATATAACATCCTTTCACATTTATATACACTTTTAACATTTTCAAAGAATTTATAAATTTTATTTGGATACATAATTAACCTTCAAAACATACATCAAAACAGAACTCCTACAAAGTCATTATTTCACTTTACTGTAACAATAAGAGCTAAATTTATTGGACACGGACTATATGTGTATACTATGCACTGTTCCAACGCTTTATCTAAATTATCTCATTTAATCATCTCAACAGTCCTACAAAGAAATCAGATTATTAGCTCCTTTTTTTAATGTATGGAAAAACTAAAACCTACAAAGATTAGCTGGTCCATTCCCACCATTTCCCAATCCAGAAAATTGAAATTGTGGATCCAGAATTTGAATTCAAGCAGCCTGAC
Organism: Perodicticus potto; assembly: GCA_963574655.1. Taxonomy (NCBI): domain Eukaryota; kingdom Metazoa; phylum Chordata; class Mammalia; order Primates; family Lorisidae; genus Perodicticus; species Perodicticus potto. The sequence goes on from CAUYRH010002116.1 coordinate 41,164, forward strand.
TCTGAAACCTACCCTCTTAAACATTACATTCTACTGCAACTCCTTAATCACACTTAACTTTTCCTTTTTCTATCAGTCATAACCATCTGAATCAAATGAAATGTTATTACTGTGGATATTATCTATAAAACAAAATTGTTCTTTATTACACTAGCTGCTTACATTCTCACAGGCAATTAAATTTCACTCTTGTGGTACCTTGCTAGGGATAAAGGAGGCTCATGACATAGTTGCCTTCAGAGAGCTAGAACACAATCATTGTGATTGCCTTAATAATGCATGCAAGAGAGGCCATGTATCTCATTGGGATGGCAAAGTATTTCCTGAAAAAAGTAGAAAAAAGAACTCTTCATTGTCCAAGGAATAAAGCAATACAATTGGGTGGCTCCTGTGGCTCAGTTGGTAGGGCAGCAGCCCCATATACCAAGGCTGGCGGGTTCAAACCCAGCCCCAGCCAAATAGCAATGAAAAAATATCCAGGTTTTGTGGCTGATGCCTGTAGTCCCAGCTGCTGGGGAGGCTGAGGTAAGACAATTGCCTAAGCCTAGGAGTTGGAGGTTGCCATGAGCTGTGTGATGCCATTGCACTCTACCAAGGGTGATAAAGTGAGACTCTGTCTCTACCAAAAAAATAAAATAAAATAAAGCAATACAACTATCAAGAAAGAGGTAACATTTTGGAACAAAATATGTATGTATACAGAGAATGTAGTTATTTCTTTTTGTCCATTATCATGGTCCACATTTCTATTTAGCACCTAAATTCTCTGAATCAGATTAAAACTCTCCCTCTCTCTTCTTTCACTCTCTCTCTCACACACACTTACATACACACCACACATATACACTCCCATAAATGTATCTCCTTCATTTCTCTCAATAAGAATGTTAGTATTGATTTCCATTTCCCTCAAGAGAAAACCAAGTGACATTGTCAGTGTCTTTTCAGATCAGGCAATGACACCACTTAGACTGATACTAAAAAAATTTAAAACTTTTTAAAAAACACTAAATTCCAAACTTAAGGAACATTAACAGTAACCAATTCAGCGCAGTGGTGACAGCGCTGGCCACATACACCAAGGTTGGTGGGTTCAAACCCAGCCGGGGCCAGCTAAACAACAATGACAACTGCAACCAAAAAATAGCCAGGTATTGTGGCATGCGCCTGTAGTCCCAGCTACTTGGGAGGCTGAGGCAACAGAATCGCTTAAGCCCAAGAATTTGAGGTTGCTGTGAACTGTGACACCACTGCACTCTACCAAGGGTGACATAATGAGACTGTCTCAAAAAAAAAAAAAAAAAAAAAACAGTAACCAATTCTGCTATCTCTACCCTAATAAGGACACTTCCATCATCTATTTCATTAGCTACTACATACTACTTCTGGTCACTTTCCACCCTACCAAAATAAAAACCATTATTTGTTCCTTAATTTCCTCTTTCCACATACACTGAAGCATACTCTGCTGAATTCTGAGTACGAGAATAATTGGAGCATATTCCCTCCCATATGGGCACTCACAGTCAAGAGATGTATGCACAAATAAATATAGCTGTCCAATACACTGTAATTGCTATTGAAATGTGTTATGGTAGCAGAAAGGAAAAAGCTCCAAATTGGTCTGCCAAAGTCAGATCAGTGTCACAATCATACGAGAAATAACTTCCTAAAAAGTCATTCTTATCCTTTAACACTTCCTATGGAATTAGGAGACCATGGGATACATTCCAAACTTCTTAAAATCTTCAAAAACTGGCCCTTTACTTAATTCTCACTTATATGCCAGATTGCAAGACTCAGATCCTGGCCTTCCTAATAAAGTTAGTTTGCCTCCCAGTGCCTCAGTTTTCCTCATCTGTGAAACAAAGATGATTCTATTATCTATTTCATAGGATTATAATGACATGGTTAAAGGATGTGGGTAGCGCCTGGCACATGATGCCCAAAGTTAGCAAGTACTATTATCAATTCACTCAGCAAACATCACTCACTGCTTCTCATATTACCAGCTTTCCAGCCACATGGAATTAATACTGTACACACATATACATAAGGTTACACAAGCACCGTCCTGCCTCCCTGAATTCCTTCCACAAAGCCTTCCCCAAAGTCAAATATCTCTCCCTCTCAATATTCAAATCACACTTTGTAGACATTTGTTCAATAATCTTATCAACGTGTTTTTATTATGCAAGTTCCTTTCTTCCACTAGAACATGTAAACTCCTGTTGTGTATTATGTGTGCCTACCATGTATGTGTACTGGAGGTGATAGAGATATTCAACCCTGGGGTTTGGACCCTCTCCTCCTTCATCACCAAGAGAAATTCTCATGCTAGATGTCCAGTGAAATCTGTGGAACAACAGTAATAGCTGATATTTAATAAGTCCTTACTTATCACGTGCCAGACACTGTTCCAAGTGCTTTGTTTAGTAGGTTTTACCTCATTTTACAGAGAAGGTTATATTGAAGGAGAGTTGAGAAACTTGCAAAGTCAAACAGCTGACAAATGGTGGGGCTTGCATTACAATCCAGGAAATGGAATTCCGGATTCAACACTCTCTAACACCATTTGAAGTGGAATAGTCCATAAACTTCCCCTAATGGCAGGCTCCCCTGCCCAGACCACTGCCCAAAGCAGGAAATGGCTGGGGGTGGGCATCAGGAGGTGAAAATATCACGCAGAATCTGCTAAAACCAGCTTTTTCCAACAAAAAGCATCTTCTAAGCATCCCCAAAAGAAAGCTAGAAGCCCCCGAATCCGCGGCGGGGGTCTCATGAAGATCCCTGGTGACTTAGGGGGCGTGCCCAGCACACACGAGAGTCCCTCCGCTCCCCCCCAAATCGACACCCACGAGCCTAGGGAAGGAACAGATAATAATGAACAGACCCCACTGCCCCACAACTGCCCCCCACACGAAACTTTCCAGTACCAGACCTGCAGCATCCAACTTTCACACTTTCCCCACCCTTCACAGGGCCCCGCGGAAAGCGCCGCAAAACAACAACCGGAACGCTGATTGGGCCGTCGCCGCGGCAGTTCTACCCAATCAGAAGCAGGAAGAGGTCCAGCTTGGCTCCGCTGCTTGCTGGGAATTGTAGTTACTATTACAAGAGAATTCGATTTTCTAAATACAATGGTTGTCAAAATCCAGTGAAGGAACATCATCAAGGAGCATGTGAAGCAAGGGAAAACCTTTCTTGAAATTTTTTCTTTTCTTCCTTGTATCACTACATTTTTTTTGAGACGCTATCACCCTGCATAGACCGCCGTGAGGTCATGGCTCACAGTATCCTCAAAAATCTTAGGATCCTGCGATTCTCTTTCCTCAGCCTCGCGAGTAACCGGAACAACAGGCACCCGCCACCATCCCCAGCTATTTTTTTCTATTTTAAGTAGAGACCAGGTCTCGCTCTTGCTCAGCCTGGTCTCAAACTCCTGAGCTCAAGCTATCTACCCACCTTGGCCTCCTAGAGTGCTAGGATTACAGGCGTGAGTCGCCGCGCTGTGACACATTACCACATTTTTAAATTGCCTAATGGACCCGAGTGGCAAGTTGGGTTTTCTGGGAAATGAATGACAATCCACCTACTATAGAAGAGTTTGTGGCAGGCGCCTGTGGTCCCAGCTACTTGGGAGGCTGAGACAAGAGACTTGCTCAAGCCCAATTGTTTGAGGTTTCTGTGAGCTGTGATGCCACAGCACTCTACCAAGAGTGACATAGCTTGGAACAGAGCTTTTTGTTTGTTTTAATTTGCCCTTTTCACCACCTTTCGCTGATGAAGTAGTTTGAGAAATGCTGAAAGTCTCTGTGATGAGGAAAACTTAGTAAACTAAATTTAAGACTTGGTTTCAGATTATTGTATTTGTGAAAAGCCTTTGCTCATTTTTTGCTCTCATGTCCCTTGTGCATACTTCTACCTTTTAATTTAGCCCATTGTGTCCGAATTTTTGGTCAGCACCCCTCACTTGACACAGATACGTTATTCAACTTCTAAAACGGGGCCTGCCACAGCTGTCGCGTAAAGAGCAAATAAATGAATGCAGAGAAGCAGAAGAATGTGGGAATTCAGCTCGTGGAGTGCTAGGATTATAAGAGAGCCCAGACAGAATAATAATGGAGGAGGACCCAGGTCTCTTAGCTCCGGATATCCGCGGCGCCCGGCAAAGCACTATCCACTGGTTGTCGCTCAGAAAATGTTGACTGCAAGTGCTGGAGGGCGTGGGGAGAGTGGGGGGCTGGAGGTGAGAGTGGAGAGAGCGAAACAACCACCAAAAAAAAAAAAGCATAATTATTCCTGCCACCTACTCGGGCGAATGCAGAACTTAAGATGTTGGGCCGAGGGGCTGCCACGATCGAGCGTGTGCACAGCCAGGTGGCTGAATTACTCTTTTGCGAGCTTTCCCTAGTCTGGCCAGGCAGCGTCACGTGACCCAAACAAATATGGCACTTTATGTTCATCTTCTCTCCACTGAGCCAATAGCAGTGGCGCTCTCAGTCGTCACCACCACCTTCTCACCACCACAGTAAGGAGTCGGATCTGTCACCTGACTCGGCTCAAACATGGCTGCGCTGGAAACTCTATTGCTTTGGGCTCTGGGAGCAGGTGAGTGAAAGGCACCCCAGAGAAGGCGGGGGCGCTGTCCACCACCCCGGTAAGGATCGACCCTGCGTCCCACCACCTCACTGCTCTCCAATTGTGGCACAGATTCAGCTTCTGATCTTCAATCTTCTGCTTGAACAGAGGGTTCAAACTAGGGAGGTTCCTGCTGAAAATCTCATCCTGAGGAGGCGACCACCTGGGGATTTGGAGTAGGACTGGACATAAAGTTCTGAAGGGAAAACTCAAGTGGAGTTATGGGTCTGCACCCTGGGCTAGTGGGACGATTGATATTATTAAATGTAGGATACGAGTAAAAAGATGGAATCCAACCCGAGGAGAAAGAGACAGTTCTCAGAGAGACAGTAAACGTGTCAAATTAAACTTAAAATTATAATTAGGGATGTTAAGTCCCGCCTTTCCCAGCTGGGCCAGTTGTTGCTGGTTTGTCTAAATAGAGATCCTTCCTTTTCTTCTGACGCTCATATGTGTTGTTTCTAGGAGTTACTCCACAAATGAGAAAATTGAGAATGTGTTCGGCATAATTCTTCTATTTTTATCTCCCTGCACTTTGTCCTGGGAAAATGAGTCATCCATTTGGAAAAGAGGAGGATGCTTCCCAGGAGCAGCTTTTCAGATTTTTCTGTGAGTGCCTGTCGAGGGGAGAATGGGAGCTGGCGCAGGCTTGTGTAACTCAGCTGCACGAGGCACAAGGGGATATCCCAAAGAGAGTGGAAGACATACTTCAGGCACTGGTGGTGTGTCCAGATCTGCTGAGGTAAGGGATCTCCCTTCTTGTCAAGCAGTCACAAGACAGGAAACACATGGCTCAATATTCAGGTTCTGGTCACTGTGCCCCACTCAACTACCCTCTGAAGAATTAGGAGAGGCAGGGTCTATTTCACATGCTCTGAAAATTATTATTGGTTTTAGATTATCATCTGCAACTGGATTTCACCCTGGCCACCAAAGTACACTTGAAACCACAGATTTTTGTTTTATCATCATTAATGTAGATGGTGGAACTGCATTCAAATGTTATTTTCTTTACCTTCAAAAAAGCAAATTTGCTCATTCTTGCTTATGAGATTGAAGATATTGTTGTAGCTTTAACAAAGAACTGAAAGTTCACTCACTTATAGCTTTTTATTTTGAAATAATCATAGATGCACAGAGAAGTTGTAAAAGTCATAGAGTACCATGTATGCTTCTCCCGATTTGCCCCAATTGTAACGGCTCATGTAGCTGTTAGGTACAATATCAAAATCAGGAAACTGACAGTGGTACATGACAGTTAACAACACTATATATCTTATTTAGTTTTCACCATCATTTAATTTGCTTTTTTTTCATTTATAGTTCTGTGCAATTTTATCCATGTATATATTCATGTAATCCCAGTGTAATAAGGGGAACAGTGTAACTATTCCATCACCTCAAAATAACTCCCTCACACCTTGGTGCTATCTCTGTATTTGCTCTATGACCCCTTTTTGTCCCCTGGAACCACAGTTATTTTAATGAAGTTCTTCCTGGCAGTGCTATTAAAAACTAGTGGTATAGGAATCAAATATATTTAGTTTTTTCCTGGCTTTTCCTTACTTTGACTGTTATGTTAGGGTTATGTATTACCAAACAGAGAATGAAGAAACTTAAGTGATTTTCCTTCTAGCCAGTTGTTGTCTGAATTCTTAACATCAAAGACAGGTTTATGAATTCTTTTTTTTTAAGAGGCAAAGTCTCATTTTGTCACCCTCGGTAGAGGGCTGTGGCATCACAGCTCACATCACCCTCCAACTCCTGGGCTTCGGCGATTCTCTTGCCTCAGCCTCCCAAGTAGCTGGGACCATAGGCGCCTGCCACAACGCCTGGCTATTTTTTTGTTGCAAGTTTGGCTGGGGCCGGGTTCGAACCCACCACCCTTGGGATATGGGGCCAGTGCCCTACTCACTGAGCCACAGGCACCTCCCAGGCTTATGAATTCTTGTAACCCTGTTTTTATTATATGGTTAAGAATAAATCTTTACAGCCAGGCACGGTGGTTCATGCTGGTAATCTTAGCACTCTGGGAAGCTGAAGTGGGTAAATTGCTTGAGCTTAGGAGTTCATAACCAGCCTGACCAAGAGTGAGACCCTATCTACTAAAAATGGAAAAAATAGCCAAGCATTGTGGCAGGCGCCTATATTCCCAGTTACTCAGAAGGCTGAGGCAAGAGGATCACTTGAGCCCAAAAGTTTGAGGTTGCTGTGAGCTATGATACTCAAGGCAACAGAGTGGAATTCTGTCTCTAAATAAATAAATAAATAAACTTTTTTTTCTCTAAGGGTATTTGATTCAGTTTCTGTGTTCAGGACTTTAGATAGCATTGACTATTATGTTTTCTCTGTATTGTTATTTTGCTTAAAAATAAGACTGGACAGGAGAGTAGAGATGGGAATGGTGTTATTTTCTGTGGCAGCTCTGTTCTGGTTCTAGTGTTTTATTGAACTGTCATATACATTTGAAAATATCTCATTAAGACAATGTCTTACATGTTCAGGTTTTAAACATTCTGAGCACTGAAATCTAAATCTTGGATCACAAAATAGAAAATATCAATAGAAACTTTTTTTACAAAGTCTTTCTTTCCACCTTTTTCAGATGTGAGCAGGATATCAACCCTCAAAGATTAGCCTGGATCTGGCTTCTTGTACTGGAAAAATGGTTGGCCCAAGAAAAGGTAAGTAGGTTTTTTTATATTTAAATTTCCCCCTGAGGCTAGGACTGAGGAGAACTGGAGTTATGGAGTTTTCTTTCTGTCTGTTACTTCCTTTATGATGAAGTTTGTCTTACTCTTTCTCAGTATTGACAATGAGAATGGCTTTAAATTTTTATTACTATCTCTTTACCAAAATTCATTCATTACTTCACTAACATATGTTGGCATATAATACTATTTGAGGTAAAAAAAAAAAAAATACTATTTGAGGTGATGCCATTTTGTTAAATATGACTATGGGGCATGTGCCTGAAGTGAACTTAGCGATGAGGGACAAGATAGCAAATAAAATATGAACCTATAACATTTGGATCTATGTAACACTCAAATAATAGAGAATAGGCTGAGCTGAACCTTGGTTTTCCTTCTAAAAATCTTATGTTCATTAGTCCAATACAGTGAAATCCTATAGATTAAAGCCCAATTAATTCACATGAATTAAACTAGAAGTTATCAAATATAAAAACATAGTGAGAAAATTATAGTGAAAGAAAACTATTAAGGAAATACATTTTTAAAAAAGAAAAATTTTCTTTTAAAACCCTTCTATATAGTATGTGTTATTATCAAAATTGATATCCCCTGAAAGAATTTATCTGAGGCAATCATTTTTTTTTGGAGACAGAGTTCCACTGTTGCCTCAGGCTAGAGTATCATGGCAGCATAGCTCACAGCAACCTAAAACTCTTGGGATCAAGCAATCCTCTTGCCTCAGCTTCCTGAGTAGCTGAAACTACAGGTGCCTACCACAACGCCCAGCTAGAAGAGACGGGGTCGTCTCAACTCTTGCTCAGACTGGTTTCAAACTCCTGAGCTCAAGCAATCCACTCACCTCAGCCTCCCAGAGTGCTAGGGTTATAGGCCACCACACCCAGCCAGGCAATTTAATGACTCTAAGATTTATTTGAGGAACTTCTGACTCAGAAGAAAAATGACTGGTCCATAAAGTTAGTTGGCTCAAATCAAACCAAGGTCTGTCTCCCATTCCAATGCTTTTTCCATCTCAACATTATTTTTTAGCCCATATGGACTTAAAAGTAAGAAAACAGAAATTCTCTTTTTTAAATGTCTATAATTTAGCCTAGTTTTACTTATTTTTGTTCCACTAGATCATCAGAATTAATTCTGTCTTTAGATCCATTTTTGCGTGACATTTATTCTTCCTCGCTGTCAAAAAGTAACAGAAATTGCTTATCTAAATGTATCTCTTATCCAGTCTTTCGCCAATTGTCTAGCAATGAAAAATGACATAAAGACTAGCAGAACAGATAACAAAGAGAAGCAAAGTTGAAAAATAATGAAACCAGGATTGATAAGAGTTGGCTAGGGTTTCAGACTTAATAGAAAACTTGAGGTAAAATAGTAATACCATAGTTACAATAGTATCTTCAAAGAGAAAAAGAAAAGAACTCTTGTTACTGATTAGGGATCCCTCTAGTATAAATAGGAAATTTGTCAAACCCAATGAACTTTCTCCTGGGCATGCTTACTTTACATCTGATTGGTTGCTTGTTTTCTAGACTACCAACTGAGTCAGGTGGTAGATTTCACTTCCCTGGCTTTTTTTTTTTTTTGCAGTTTTTGGCCAGGACTGGGTTTGAACCCGTCACCTCCAGCATATGAGGACGGTGCCCTATTCCTTTGAGAAACATTCACCGCCCCACTTCCCTGAATCTTTATCCCAGACTAGGAGTTGCTCTTTTTTTTTTTTTTTTTAAGAGACAGAGTCTCACTTTTATTGCCCTTGATAGAGGGCCATGGCATCACACAGCTCACAGCAACCTCCAACTCCTGGGCTTCGGTGATTCTCTTGCCTCAACCTCCCAAGTAGCTGGTACTACAGGCGCCCGCCACAACACTTGGCTATTTTTTTGTTGCAGTTTGGCTGGGGCCGGGTTTGAACCTGCCACCCTCAGTATATGGGGCTGGCGCCTTACCAACTAAGCCACAGGCACCGCCCTGGAGTTGTTCTTGTGTTTCCCAGATTCACTGATAAAATTCCAGTGACTTACTTATTTTAAAAGCTCGGCGCCTGTGGCTCAATGGGCTAAGGCGCCAGCCACGTACACCTGAGCTGGCGGGTTCAAATCCAGCCCGGGCCCGCCAAACAACAACGGTGGCTGCAACCAAAAAATGGCCGGGCGTTGTGGCGGGCGCCTGTAGCCCCAGCTACTTGGGAGGCAGAGGCAGGAGACTCGCTTGAGCCCAGGAATTGGAGGTTGCTGTGAGCTGTGATGCCACAGCACTCTATCCAGGGTGACTGCTTGAGGCTGTCTCAAAAAAAAAAAGATATAAAAGTTGTGACAA
>CAUYRH010002118.1:0-25546 GCA_963574655.1 Perodicticus potto
GCGGGCGCCTATAGTCCCAGCTACTTGGGAGGCGGAGGCAAGAGACTCGCTTGAGCCCAGGAATTGGAGGTTGCTGTGAGCTGTGATGCCACAGCACTCTATCCAGGGTGAAAGCTTGAGGCTCTGTCTCAAAAAATAAAAAAAAAAAAAGAAATAAAAAAAAAAAGATTTTATGGATATTGGAGATATGTGTTTTCAAGGTGGGGAAAAAGGAAGATGTGCAGGTCAGCCCCAGAGAGTGCCTAAGGATGGCAAAGAGAAGAGCTGTACAGAAAGCTTTTACAGAACCTATCTGTACCTAATCAGTTTTTGCCCAGTGGTTCTCAAACTTTAATGTGCATTAGAATCATCTAGAGGGTTTGTTAAAACTCATATGGATGGGTCCAGACCTACAAATTCTGATTTAGTAAGTCTGAAGTGGGGCCTAAGAACGTACATTTCAAATAAATTCCCAAATGATGCTGATACTGCTGGTCCAAGGACCACATTCTGAGAACCACTACTCTGGCCAAAACTAAAAAAACAAAACAAAATATCCTGCATCTTTTTTCCACCTAAATAACAGATCATTTTCTTCTTCATGAAGAACCCATCCTGTTGTATCAAAACAAGACATCTGAAATAGTACAAATAATGCAGGTTTGGAAATAATTCAGGTGGTGATAGTATATTAAACAATTGACATGGCCCCAACAAACTGCTTTTCCATCAGATGATTCAGTATAATATTCTCCACGAATGGGGCATACATTATAATTAACATAGGTTTACAGTATTATTAATAATAAAAATTATCAAAATTACAGCAATAAGAATGAATATAACTATTTTGTGCTATACCTTTTGTAACTTAGTTCTTTTATTAAGAAATCAAAATCTCTTTCCTACTAGTGACACAGTTAAGTAACACTAAAAGAAAAGCTTTGAGTTTATAGTGGAGGACTAGTCCAAGGACATAGAAGCATTACTTTTTTTTTTTTTTTTTGAGACAGAGCCTCAAGCTGTCACCCTGGGTAGAGTGCAGTGGCATCACAGCTCACAGCAACCTCCAATTCCTGGGCTCAGGCAAGTCTCTTGCCTCTGACTCCCAAGTAGCTGGGACTACAGGCGCCTGCCACAACACCCGGCCATTTTTTGGTTGCAGCCGTCATTGTTGTTTGGCGGGCCCAGGCTGGATTTGAACCCGCCAGCTCAGGTGTACGTGGCTGGTGCCTTAGCACGTTAAGCCACAGGCGCCGAGCCAACAGAAGCATTACTTTTAAAGGCACTAAGCCTAGTCCTCATCATGAAAAGAAAGAAAAAACAACAGCTTAAAAACTTGCTTAGGGCCAGGTATGAGCCACCAATCCAAGCACTGAGAGGCTGAGGCAGAAGGATCACTTGAGGCCAAGAATTAGAGACCAGCCTGACCAAGAGTCACCTTGGTCATCTCTACTAAAAACAGAAAAAAATTAACTGATGGTGCACACCTGTAGTCCCAGCTATTCTGGAGGCTGAGGCAAGAAGATCTCTTGGGCATAGGAGTCTGAGGTTCCTGTGAGCTAGGCTAACACCATGGCACTCTAGCCTGGGCAACGGAGTGAGATTCCACCTCAAAAACAACAACAAAATACATTGTGTGTAATGTATTAGGCCACGTAGGTGCATTAGACCCTAACTTCACATCCTCTTCTGAGAACTTGATTTTTAATTCTTGCTTTTATATTTTCTGGGAGGAAAGTAGCAACAATTGTTTACATTTCCCTTTAACGGGTGAGAGTAAGACTGGCTGGCATTATGTATTTCTTGTCTTAGTACTATTAGGTCATTAAATATGAACTGTCTGTAAGAAGCATTATTATTTGTTAATCATAGTTTGTGCCTGAACTATCAAAAAGAGTTTTGCCATCTTAATGGTAGCTTGTTCATGCCAGCAAGGAAGAAACCTGGAAAGCAAGTGGTGATGAAAAGATGAAAGGTATTTTTCACAGCTTGTGGAGAAGTGATTATTTTTCCTCGCAAGAGTGGTCTACAGCCTGGAAGAAGTAGTATCAGTTGGTGCGAGGTCTGGTGAATATGGAGGATGACAGAGTTTCAAAATCCAGCTTCTGTAGTTTGAGTAGCATTGACTGTGCAACATCTAGTTGAGCATTGTCTTGCAAGAGGACTGGCCTGTCTCTATAGACTAATCTCAGTTGCTTAATTGCAAGCATCCTCATCATTTTGTAAAATTCACTGCAGTAGATACCTGCTGTACTTGACTGACCAGGTTTCATGAAGCTGCACTGGATAACATCAGCACTGGACCACCAAACTGACACCATTAGATTTTTTTTTTGACTAATATTTGGTTTTGGATTGTGTTTTGGCACTTCATCTTTGTCCAGTCATTGTGCCGAATTCTTCCAATGATCAAAAAGAATCCATTTTCATCATGATTTTTAAAAATACATGTGTAGAAACAGTTCACTTTTATGCCATGACAACAAAGAAAGGCAAACTTCAGTATGATTTCTCTCTCTCTTTTTTTTTTTGAGACAGAGTCTTGTTTTTGTCACCCTCAGTAGAGTGCTGTAGTGTCACAGCTCACAGCAACCTCAACATCTTGGGCTCAAGCGATTCTCTTGCCTCAGCCAACCGAGTAGCTGGGACTATAGGCACCTGCCACAACGCCCAGCTATTTTTTAGAGATGAGGCCTTCACTCTGGCTCAGGCTGGTCTCAAACCTGTAAGCTCAGGCATTCCACCTGCCTTGACCTCCCAATTATAGGTGTGAGCCACCGTACCCGGCCATGACTTCTCTGCTGATGCTTGTTTAATTTACACAGAACCCATCTATCCATCTTCTTTACCTTGATGATTTGGTGCAAGGTCTAGTGAATATGGAGGATGACCAATATTGCTGAAATAGCAATGCCAAAACTTGCTGCTAATCACATGTAGATTGAGATGGATTCTCTTCCACTAGAGCATTTACCTCATCAATATTCACCCGGGGACCCCTCTGATTCCCATGGGCCTCCTAGGTAATAAAGATTAAAAAATTTGCTCTTGAATATTATGAACAGCATAAAGAAAAAACCATTTAACATACTCTCAGACTATTTTCCAGCATAAAATACTGAAGGATCACTGAAGAGGCTGGGCTGTTCTCTTTTTTTTTTTGAGACAGAGCCTCAAGCTGTTGCCCTGGGTAGAGTGCCACAGCATCACAGCTCACAGCAACCTCCAACTCCTAGGCTCAAAAGAGTCTCCTGCTTCCACCTCCCAAGTAGCTGGGACTATAGGCGCCCGCCACAACGCCTGGCCATTTTTTGGTTGCAGCCGTCACTGTTGTTTGGTGGGCCCGGCTGGATTCGAACCTACCAGCTCAAGTGTATGTGGCCGGTGCCTTAGCTGCTTGAGGCACAGGTGCCGAACCAGGCTGTTTTCTTTTAAAACCTGACTTGTCCAAAAGAGGACAAGGAGGATCAGGGCCAATGAAGCTCCCATATCCACCTTGAGGATGCGGGAAAATATAACTGCACCTGATAAATCTTTATCTAATTATCCAAAAGAATGTTTTCAAGCAAACATGACTCTAATTATAAGGTCTTACTACAAAAAGAAACCTGGTCCATGCTCCCTGCCTCTGCTGCCTCCTCCAGGCGCTAGCAGGAGGATGATGGGTGGGGGGCTGGCCATCTTGTCACCTGACCAATGTGCTCACAGGGCAGTTTGCTTAGTTCGTGTCACGGACAAGTGCCTTATCTAAGTGCTGGCATTTCTCTCAGCAATCATGTTCTAAAGCATTGTTTTCAACTGAACCCTAACTGGGTGGAAATGAACTCCTATCCTGCTTAACTACTCTTCATATACAGTGGATAGTCTGGGTGCCACAACTGAGCACTGGTCTTGTCTTTTCTTTCTTTCTTTTTTTTTGAGACAGAGTCTCACTGCTCACAGCAACTTCAAACTCTAGGACTTAAGTGATTCTCCTGCCTCAGCCTCCCAAGTAGCTGGGACTATAGGTGCCTGCCACAATGCCTGGCTATTTTTTGGTTGCAGTTGTCATTATTGTTTAGCTGGCCTGGGCAGGGTTCGAACCTGCCAGCCTGGTTGTACGTGGCTGGTACCGTAACCATTGTGCTACAGGCACCAAGCCAAGCCTTGTCTTTTCTTCACTAAAATCCCTTGCGACATAATGGGACTGTCTCAAAAAAAAAAAAAAAAAAAAAGGTGAGATTGCGCCCTCAGTGATTGTAGCAGCCGCAGCAGGTCGGGGAATCTGGACAAAGCTAGGATTGCATGAGATTCGCATCCACTTACGCCTGCGCTCACCCAGCAGCCAGGGTGTCGGGACGTCATTGAGAAACATTATGTGGAAGTGAAGAAGGCGAACCCCGACCTGTACAGCCTAATCCGCGAATGCACACGTACAGCCTAAGCTCTGGACCCGCTACACATTTGGCCAAGAGAAGAATGTCTTGTTGAACAACTTCATTACTGATCAGGTAACCAGAGCCCTGGAGAATGGGCTAAGTGGCAAAGCCTGAAACCTCCACTGAGAGTTAAAAACGACAGCCCCAGAGCCTGGGCTCTGCTGGACTCAGTACAATGTGGAAAGATGTGTTCTGTTCCTTATAAAGCTTGTACTGTAAAAAAAAAAAAAAAAAAAAAAAAAAAAAGACGAAGAAGAAGAAAAATCTGTCATATTAGCAACTATTTTCTAAAAAATAAATGTATGCCTTTTAGTAAACTAATGAAAATGAGGAAAGCTACTAGACAGGTTTTAAATGATCTTTTTTAAATTCAGTACTACATTTTTTTTTTACAATTTTGCTACAGGTGCCTGCCACAATGCCCAGCTATTTTTAGAGAGAGTCTCGCTCTAGTTCAGGCTGGTCTTGAACTCATGAGCTCAGGCGGCCCTGCCTCGGCCTCCCAGAACGCTGGGATTATAGGCGTTAGCCACCGCACTGGGCTCTACTTTGTATTTTTGATCTTTATTATGCCAATATAGTTTCCCTGGGTCTACTAAAATGCTGCCTTTTATTTATTGAAAGGCATTTTAGTGTGGTTTATGTGTAATGTCAAATAAAGAATATTTAACACTTCTCTTATTTTATAGACAATCTATAAGGTCATGATTTTAAAAGTCAGTATGTCAAGAAATGGCAAATTAAACTTTTGAATTACTTACTACCTAAAAAAAAGAAAAGAAAAAAGCTTTCACATATAAAAAACTGATACAACTCTGGGAGGCTGAGGCAGATGGATTGCCTGAGCTCAGGAGTTCAAGACCAGCCTGAGCCAAAGAGACCTGTCTCTAAAAAAAGCCAGGCATTGTGACAGGCGACTATAGTCCCAGCTACTTGGGAGGCTGAGGTAAGAGAATCATGTAAGCCCAAGAGTTTGAGGTTGCTGTCAGCTGTGAAGCCACAACACTCAACCAAGGGCAACAAAGAGACTCTACCTCAAAAAAACAAACAAAAAAACCAACCAAAACTGATACAAACTATTTCACAAGCTAACCCAGAGCATAAAGTTAGACTGCTTAATTTAAATTATACATTCCCTTGCCCTATTCTTTAAAAGTATATTTGAACAGGGTGGCGCCTGTGGCTCAAAGGAGTAGGGTGCTGGCCCCATATGCCGGAGGTGGCGGGTTCAAGCCCAGCTCTGGCCAAAAACTGCAAAAAAAAAAAAAGTATATTTGAATAGATAACACACGAATAAAATTCCACAAATTTTTTTTTTTTTTTTGCAGTTTTTGGCTGGGGTTGGGTTTGAACCTGCCACCTCCAGTATATGGGGCCGGTGCCCTATTCCTTTGAGCCATAGGCACTGCCCAAATCCACAAATTTTTATTTGGTAACTACCTTGCACTGATGAATACAAAAACTCTAGAGAAAAAAAAAATTTAACAAACAAAACAACACAACCAACAAAAACCTGCAGTCCCAGGTACTTGGGAAATTGAGGTAGGAAGATTGCTTGAGCCCAGGAGTTCAAAGCCGGCCTGGGCAGCATAGTGACCCTGTCTCTTTAAAAAAAAGGTAAGAGTCAGCAATGGAGGCTAGTGTGACTAGAAAAGAACCAATGGAAAAGGAATGGTAGGAAATAAGGTTAGAAAGATATCTGGGGTAAGACCACTCCAAGGCTTGTAGGCCATGCTAGGACTTTAGGTATTTTCTAAACATGATGGTATTCTACAACAAAGACTTTGGCCTTTTTTCCCACCTGGCTCTTGCTGATAGAGTCTTAGGCTGTTACCCATTGTTAAAACAATGCTGCAAGAGAGATGTTTGCAACTATTTTACTCTTGTATAACAATCTCTAGTTATGGGCGGTGCCTGTGGCTCAGTGAGTAGGGCGCTGGCCCATATACTAAGGGTGGTGGGTTCAAATCCGGCCTCAGCCAAACTGCAACAAAAAAACAGCTGGGCTTTGTGGTGGGCACCTGTAGTCCCAGCTACTTGGGAGGCTGAGGCAAGAGAATCGCCTAAGCCCAGGAGTTGGAGGTTGCTGTGAGCTGTGCGAAGCCACGGCATTCTACCGCAGGTGAGAAAGCGAGACTCTTGTTTCTACAAAAAAAAAAAAAAAAAAAAGAATCTCTAGCTACATCATTCATTTGGAATAAAACATAGAACTGGGGTGCCCTAACTCTGTGAACAGTTCTATTTTTTTGCTTAAAAGTTCAAATATTTCTTCTTCATTTCCTACTTCAAGTTTCTTCTTCCCTGATCATACAATTCTAGAAAGTTAAAATTAAAAGGATCTTAGAAGTCCTTTTTGTTCAGTGGCTCTCAATGTGAGAGGACATTAGGGTAGCTGATTTTAATCAGACTCTCCAGGGGAATCTTTTATTTATTTATTTTTTTTGAGATAAAGAGTCTCACTATGTTGCCCTCAGTGGAGTGCCGTTGCACCACAGCTCACAGCAACCTCAAACTCTTGGGCTTAAGCGATTTTTTTGCCTCAGCATCCAGAGTAGCTGGGACTACAGATACCCACCAAAGCACCCTACTATTTTTTGGTT
The DNA here is from genome assembly GCA_963574655.1 of Perodicticus potto. Classification (NCBI taxonomy): domain Eukaryota; kingdom Metazoa; phylum Chordata; class Mammalia; order Primates; family Lorisidae; genus Perodicticus; species Perodicticus potto. The sequence goes on from CAUYRH010002118.1 coordinate 7,001, forward strand.
GCAGTTGTCATTGTTGTTTAGCACATCCAGGCTGGGCTTGAACCCACCAGCCGTGGTATATGTGGCTGGCGCCCTACTCCCTGAGCTATTGGCGCCGAGCCCCGGGGAATCTTTTTGAACAACAGACCCTCTCCCTTCTTGACAGACTCTGGGAAAGTAGGGAGAGATGCCATATACTGTCCACACAATTCTGAATGAGCACAATTCAACTACCTTGAATGGCTTATCCAGGCTAATACCTTGATTTCCTACATGAGGAAAATGAAATATGTATCATATACTGACAGAAACAGAACTAGGGCCCTAATTGATTTTTAATGCTGCCAGCACATCTGAGTGTATCAGTTTCTTCCAACCCCTGACAACATAAGGTATGAACACTAAATTTTTTATTTTTGCTAATTTATCAGACAAAAATGTGAATCTCAACATTGTTTGCAGGGTGATTTATTATAGAGATTCATCTGTGCTATCTTAGGAGATAACTGGAATTTCTGCAGTCATGTATCAGAAGGAAAAAAAATCAATTACTTGAAAACAAAAGCTGGTTTAATAACAGTAAGTTCTCTTTGACTAATTTCACTCAATCATCACCTTCCTTTACTTTGCTTTCTGTTCCAAAGATGACACTACTAAGAGCTTAACATTGTTCCTGCCTTTACCTTAACCTACAGATTAAGAAGGCTTTTAAAGGAAAACCAAAGAAGTTTAGTTCTTTTTTTCCCCTTTGAACTTAAGAAAATCTATTCTCGGTTCGGCGCCTGTGGCTCAACAGGCTAAGGCGCCAGCCACGTACACCTGAGCTGGCGGGTTTGAATCCAGCCTGGGCCCGCCAAACAACGACGGCTGCAACCAAAAAAATGGCCAGGCGTTGTGGCGGGCGCCTGTAGTCCCAGCTACTTGGGAGGCAGAGGCAGGAGACTCGCTTGGGTCCAGGAATTGGAGGTTGCTGTGAGCTGTGATGCCACGGCACTCTACCCAGGGTGACAGCTTGATACTCTTTCTCAAAAAAAAAAAAAAAAAAAAAAAAGAAAATCTATTCTCCCCTGTTACAATCAACATGACAATTTCTGAAAACTACACCAGTAGGCTCACTGAAGACCAAATGGAACACAAAAGTTGGTACAATAGTTTCAACAGCCAATGTTCTAAGGAATTCTCACATTATCCATTTAATCCTCACACTATTCAATAACAAAAGGGACGTTATGAGGCACAGAAAGGTTAAGAAATTTGTTCAAGGTTGCACAGCTATGAAGTGGCAGAGCCAGGATTTGAACAGAGGCAGTCTGACCCCATAACCGATTCCCTATTATCATTAAACTCTACATTCTGGCCCCGACCCACCTTTCCCACGTCATATTTTGCCAATCACACCCACGACTCTTAGGAAGTGTTTTCCACAATCTACTCTAAACCCAGCCGCTTTAAGTGATCATTCCCACTATATCTTATAAACTATCCCTGTACTTGCCAAATTATATTTAATTACCTGTTTACATGTCTCTGTCCTCAACTGAACTATTAACTCCTTGAAGACAGGAACTGATTAACTGTTTTTAGATCTCTAACACTCAAGCACAGCATCTGACACATAGCAGAAACTCAGACATATGAACACAGCCATCCAGCACTCCTGTTTCTCAGAGCTTATTCTGTCCTAAATATTGTATCTTTGTACAGGCTGCTTTCTCAACCCAAAATAGCCTTCTTTCTTTTCTGACTGGCAAACTCTTAATTGCCCCATCCTCTATCGTTTTTTTTTTTGAGACACAGCCTCAAGCTGTCACCCTGGATAGAGTGCTATGGCATCACAGCTCACAGCAACCTCCAATTCCTGGGCTCAGGCGAGTCTCCTGCCTCCGCCTCCCAAGCAGCTGGGACTACAGGCGCCCGCCACAACACCCGGCCATTTTTTGGTTGCAGCTGTCATCGTTGTTTGGCGGGCCCGGGCTGGATTCAAACCCGCCAGCTCAGGTGTACGTGGCTGGCGCCTTAGCCCGTTGAGCCACAGGCGCCGAGCCTCCTCTATCGTTTTTAAAGACCATTTTAAATGAGCAGAGGAAAAAATGAAGATAAACCCAATTAAAAAAAATTTTTTTTTCTTTTGACCATCTACTTTGCCTTGAAAAATTATTTCTTCCTGTGTTCTCACGGTGTTTATTTTTTCCCACAATACAAACATTAATCCTTAACATTATCCGTATTTTTCTGTATATCTCCCAAATGTGAACATTAATGACCTGATGACCCATTTGCTGGCTCTCTCACCCACCTTATTAGACTGTGCTGAGGGGCCTCAACTGTGTCACTCACACAGCAGGTGGGAGGTGGGAACAGTCCCAGCTTTGCTGAACTTGGAATTTTTCATGGGCCTCAGAGACTCTCTGTTGAGTGCTGGAAAGAGACTTTGTGGACAGCTAGACAGCCATGTGTGCAGGGAGAGATAGGGAGGAGGAAAACTGTCCCTGAAGCCTGTAAAGACAGGAAGGGGAGTCTAGTTCCAGAGTTTTCCATTTCTCAGCACCTCCTGAGGCTTGGCTGCATCCCCCCAGTTTTTCTTTCTTTCTTTTTTTTTTGAGACAGAATATCACTATGTTGCCTTTGGTCAGTACATTGCCATGGCGTCACAGCTCACAGCAACCTCAAACTCTTGGGCTTAAGCGAGTCTCCTGCCTCAGCCTCCCAAGTAGCTGGGACTACAGGCGCCCGCCACAACGCCTGGCTATGTTTTGTTGCAGTTGTCATTGTTGTTTAGCTAGTTTGGGCCAGTTTCGAACCTGCCACCCTTGGTGTATGCAGCTGGTGCTGTAACCAATGTGCTATGGGCATCGAGCCTCCACAGTATTTTTCTAAACCCCATTATAATTTTTTTCTTTTTAAACAGGTCTATCTCTATTCCCTGGGGTAGAGTGCAGTGGCATCATCACAGTTCATCACAACCCCAAACTACTGGGCTCAAATGACCTGATGACCCATTGCTGGCTCACCCTCCCAAGTAAATGAGACTACAGGTATACACAACACTGCCTATTTCTATTTCTTATAGAGATGGAGTCTTGCTATATTCCCCAGGCTAGTCTTAACTTCTGGTCTCAAGTGATCCTCCCACCTTAACCTCCCAAATTACTAGGATTACAGGTGTGAACCACTGTATCTGGTCTACTTTCTGAGCTCTGCTACAATTATTTCCATAGATACTGAGATCCTGCCATAGAGCAGGCATTCTTGAGTACAGCAAAGGGTATCTTTATGTTGATATTGCCAATGCCTAGCATCACACCTGGCACAATATTGATCCTCAATAATTATCAGCAGAATGAATGAATAAATGTTGAAATAACATGAAGGCACAAATATTAGTACTTCTCATAAGGAATAACTGACCTATCTTATCATAAAATAGCTGGTAGCACTGACTATACCTGGAAGAGAAGTAAAGAACTTTCATTGTTACTTTTTCCTAGGATATCATAATTCTTTAAGTACAAAAAAAGAGGCTTAACGCCCATAGCTCAGAGGTTAGGGTGCTGGCCACACACACTGGGGCTAGCAGGTTTGAACCTGGCCAGGGCCTGCTAAACAATGACAACTACAACAAACCAAAAAATAGCTGGGTGTTGTGGTGGGCGCCTGTAGTTCCAACTACTTGGAAGGCTGAAGCAAGAGAATCTAAGCTTAAGCCTACCAGCTTGAGGTTGCTGTGAGCTGTGACTCCACCACACTCCACCAAGGTGACTGAGACTCTGTCTCAAAAAGAAAAGAGAGAAAACAGAAGCTGAATGAAAAAGGATCATCTAATGATTAATGGCGATAAACTCAATATGTACACTATGATAAGCAAATCTTTAAAAAGGGATCTCAATTTAATATAACTGTCAAAACATTTCTAAATGTTCCTTGGGAAAGAATACAACTGTAATATACTTACTTGAAAATAAGAGGGGAGAAAAATTGGCCAGTCACTTTCATTACATTATTATGGAATAGCTCCTTCAAAATCTGTGATGATCTTAGCTGACTATCAACACTTAATTCTGATTGATAAGACTTACCTCAGGAACTCTTTGCTCTGTTCCCACAGATCTTGGGTCTCTTCTCTAGCCATGTGTTTGTCCAGGTTACATACATTAGGTTTCTGTGAATAATACTTCAGGCACTGCTTCACCCAGTGCCACTGGTAACCAGGAAGGAAAGGGTTTGGGATAAAAATAAATCCTATAAAAAGATGGGTGGAAAAAAAGGAGAGAGGAAAATTCTCCATCAGTTAGATCATTTCTTTTTGACATCTCTATATCCACTATTCTGGTTTTTACTTCCTATATTGTTTTGGTTGTGCCTTTTTTTTTAGATAGAGTTTCACTTTGTGCCCTCGGTAGAGTGCCATGGCGCCATAGCTCAGAGCAATCTCAAACTCTTGGGCTTAAGCGATTCTCTGGCCTCAGCTTCCCCAGTAGCTGGGACTATAGTTGCCTGCCACAATGCCCAGCTATTTTTAGGGGAGAGGTCTCTATCTTGTTCACGCTGGTCTCAAATCTGTGAGCTCAGGTAATCCACCCACCTCGGCTTCCCAGAGTGCTAGGATTATGGGTGTGCGGCATGGGGCCCAGCCATGCTTTTTTTTTTTTTTCTTTAGTAAAAGGCAAAAGATTTATTCAGTCTAAAGAGAAACCAGAGTACTGGTTATGCTTTAAGTTAACGCAAAGCTAAGTTTTGATGAACATTAGACATCTACTGTTACACACATGTCTTTTGCTTTCTGAGTTATTCTCAAGAGAAACAAATATTCCACAAGGTTAACTGTCAGGTGTTATCCCAAAGCAAACTTTAGAACTGAAAGTGCCAAAAGTCCACCCTCTAATTTTTACCAGATCTTGCCATTCTAGAGTCATCTAAGACTTTATCTCCCTAGTTCATTTATTATAGGCACAGAAGGCTGAAACCTTATATTCAATTTAACTATAATTTTGAAAATCATCATCTAATGAATGGCATGGTGGTTATTAATCTATTTTCTTTCTGTTTCAAATCCACTGTTACACATTTGGCTTTATAATATGGGGGCTGAGATCCTGCCAACCTGTGCCTATAGGGGGCAGTAATGGTAGACCAGAGGGAAGAAGTTGGTTCTTTTTTTGGCCGGGGCTGGGTTTGAACCCGCCACCTCTGGCATATGAGGCTGGTGCCCTACTCCTTTGAGCCACAGGCGCTGCCCCCAGAAGTTGGTTCTAATGTACTTTTTCCACATCACTAAAAACGGTTTTATTATCATGTCCTTTCCTTACAAGTCTAAACACCAGTTCCATGTGGTCCCTCTTCTAATCTTCTAAATAACCCCATGCTGGCTCAGTGCCTGTGGCTCAACGGGCTAAGGCACCAGCCACGTTCACCTGAGCTGGCGGGTTCGAATCCAGCCTGGGCCCACCAAACAACAAAGACAGCTGCAACCAAAAAATGGCCGGGCGTTGTGGTGGGCGCCTGTAGTCCCAGGTACTTGGGAGGCAGAGGCAAGAGACTCACTTGAGCCCAGGAATTGGAGGTTGCTGTGAGCTGTGATGCCACAGCACTCTATCCAGGGTGACAGCTTGAGGCTCTGTCTCAAAAAAAAAAAAATAATAATAATAATAACCCCATGCTCTTCTGTCAGTTGTAGGGGCAGCTGCTTTCTGCAATTACTACCACTGAACTAGCTCAGTGTGCCTTCTTTTTAGTCTTTTCAGCTTTTTAAAATATCTGACTAATTATTCTTTACATTAAGTTATTTCAGTTAAAATAGTGGTGATATCTGATTCCTGACTGATAATAGGAAAGCACAATTGTATTCAAATCTTCTCAGTGTGTGTTGGAAAAACCTTTCTGACCTTGACAGCAACCTAACCTCATTTTTTTCCTCTGAAAAGATGAATAATAATATTTAACTGAATCCTATGCATGGTAAAGATTCATTCATCTATCAAACATTCAATAAGCATACACTATGTACCAGTCATCATCTTAAGAATTAGAGATAAGAAATGAAAAACTTTGACTGGAGAAAGGACAGTGAAGATAGTCATATAGGAAACTTTTTTTTTTAAAGCCTAGCTATGAAAGGAAACAAAGGCTAAGGAGTAGTTATAGATGAAAAAGGAATTAAAGAGGAGAGTTTATGGCTTTTAAGGATTGGCATGCTTATTGCTTGTGAAGAGCTGGCAGAGAACTGGTTGGAAATAAAAAAGAGGAAAGGAACAGAACAAGGTCTTGAAAGCTGGAAGACATAAACAAAGTGAGATCAAGAGGGCAAAGGGCTGCCTTTGAAGTGAAGAAATTCTTCTTCCTCTAAGACAGTGGTTTTCAACCTTCCTAATGCCTCAAGCCTTTAATACAGTTCCTGTGAGTTGTGACCCATAGATTGAGAAATGTCGCTCTAAGATTAGAGAATGAGGGCGGTACCTATGGCTCAGTGGGTAGGGCACCGGTCCCATATATTGACGGTGGCGGGTTCAAACCCGGCCCTGGCCAAACTACAACAAAAAATAGCTGAGTGGGCTCAGCGCCTGTGGCTCAATGGGCTAAGGCGCCAGCCACGTACACTTGAGCTGGTGGGTTCGAATCCAGCCCGGGCCCGCCGAACAACAATGACTACTGCAACCAAAAAACAGCCGGGGGTAGTGGTGGGCGCCTGTAGTCCCAGCTACTTGGGAGACGGAGGCAAGAGACTCGCTTGAGCCCAGGATTTGGAGGTTGCTGTGAGCTGTGATGCCATAGCACTCTATTCAGAGTGACAGCTTGATGCTCTGTCTCAAAAAAAAAAAAAAAATAGCCGGGCGCTGTGGCGGGCACCTGTGGTACCAGCTACTCAGGAGGCTGAGGCAAGAGAATCGCCTAAGCCCAAGAGCTGGAGGTTGCTGTGAGCTGTGACGCCATGGCACTCTGCCAAGGGCGACAAAGTGAGCCTCTGTCTCTTAAAAAAAAAAAAAAATCCAAATTAAGATTAGAGAATGAGAACATTTGCTTCTAAATGTGGAGGCCACTAGAAGCTGAAGGGGTTTGTGCCTGATGGACTCTTTTCCCAATCAGAATAAATAAATTTATTTATTTTTGATAAATAAATACAAAGAAGGAATCAATGAAATTATACAAAAGGCAATCAGTCTATCTAAGTGTAATGTTCCCCATGCAAAAGGAATACTAAAAACAGACAAATAGGCTAAAGTGTACTTAAGGATTTCTGAGTCAAATGCTGGCTATAATCTGAAGGTCTTCAATTGCTGGCTACACTCCAGATCTAGTATAGACCAGAGGTGAGCAAACCTTAAGCTCTGAAGGTTATTTGACCTCTTTAGCACTCAATTCTGTCACTGTGGCAGGAAAGTAGCCATAGGATAAGTAAATAAATAAGCACGGCTGCATTCCAATAAAGCTCATTACAAAAACAGGTGGGGGGCTGTTTGTCAACTCTTAGTCTAGACTGTACAACTAGGTTAGACTATCTCTTAACCAAGACAGCACATCGCATGACAATGTCCTTAGGGAGAATTACTTTGGACAACAGACAGTAAAGATACTGGGCTGAAGCTAAAGATAACTTTGGTATTACTAATTATGACAAAACTACTCTCCCTTTCCTCTCTTTGGCATATAATTTAGACACAGAATAATTATGAAATTTAATAACAGTGATTAATGATAAATAAGCTTATTCCCAAGTCATTAATTATGATAGTTGTTAAAAACAACTGAATGTGTACCAAGTGCCAGCCATTGTGCAAGCAACCTTATGCTAACTCATTAATCTTCAATGATTCCATGAAAAAGTTATTAATCCAATTTTGCAGATAGGAGAACAGAAGTTCAGAGAGGTAACTCGGCTTCACTGATTCATCCCTCTCTCCAGGTCCAGCTTGCAGCCAACAGCACACATTTGGGAAATAACAACAAAGTTGAGTTTGTGTCCATGAACAAGCAAAACTAATAAGCCCATGTAGGCAACAAATCCATGTTCTTTGCATTATAAATGCTAGTATCTACTAATCAAAGGTCACAAAGATTTATACCTACATTCTCTTCTAAAAATATTACAGTTTTTGCTCTATTTTCAGTTTATTTTTATATATGATGTAAGTAGTGAGTCTAAATTAATTTTTTTGCATGTGGATATCCAGTTGTCTTAGCATCTTGTTGAAAAGACTGTATTCTCCATTATTGAATTGTCAAAAATCAAGGTCAATTAGGTACCAGAGGATGGGAAGGAGAGTGGGAAGGAGGGGATAAAGTAGGGATAATTAATGGGCACAAAAAATGGATAGAATGAACAATATTTAATAACACAATAAAGTGACTACAATCAACATTAAATTAGGGTATATTTCAAAATAACTAAAAGAGTGGAATGACAATGTTCCTAACACAAAGAAAGGATAAACGCCTGAGGTGATGAATACTCTAATTACCTTAATTTAATTAATTCAAGTTATATGACTATATTAAAACATCACATGTACCCTATAAAGGTATACAGCTATTACGCACCCATAATAATTTTTTTTTTTTTTTTGAGACGGAGCCTCAAGTTGTCACCCTGGATAGAGTGCTGTGGCATCATAGCTCACAGCAACCTCCAATTCCTGGGCTCAAGCAAGTCTCCTGCCTCTGCCTCCCAAGTAGCTGGGACCACAGGCGCCCGCCAGAACACCCAGCCATTTTTTGGTTGCAGCCATCATTGTTGTTTGACTGGCCCGGGCTGGATTCGAACCCGCCAGCTCAGGTGCACGTAGCTGGCACCTTAGCCCGTTGAGCCATAGGCGCTGAGCCCCCTTAATAATTTTTTAAAAACCAAGGTCAATTACATTGACCATTGCTATGGTTTAGATATGACATTTTTATCCCCACCAAAACGCACATTGACATTTGATCCCTAATGTGGTGGTGTTGGGAGGGAGGACCCACTAGGAGGTGTTTGGGTCACAGGGGCAGATCCCAGACGAATGGTATAGTGCCATTCTCAAGGTAGTGAGTTCATTCTTGCTCTGGTGAGACTAGATTAGCTCTCACTTCCCCTCTGAGCTCTTCTGTCATGTTATGACACATGTGAAAGCCCTCTCTAGAAGCTAGGGCCATGTCCTTAAACTTCCCCAACTTGAGAACTGTAAGCTAAATAAAGCTCTTTTCTTTATAAACTGAAAATAAATAAATAAATACTAGGCTCTAACTACATACATATCTGAACAGTATCATCAATGGTTCTCTATTAGAATTTCAAAGAGATTTTAACACATACGGTTTAGCAGAAAAGAGTTTGTTGTGCCAACAAATATATATATATATACATATATATATATATATATAAACAAAATAATCTGAAGATTGCTCCACTGTACTATATCTTACTAAAAGAACTTTAGGCTCAGCACCTGTAGCTCAGCGGCTAGGGTGCTAGCCACATACACTGGAGCTGGCGGGTTCAAATCCAGCCCGGGCCCGCCAAACAACATTGACAACTACACCCAAAAAATAGCTGGGCGTTGTGGTGGGCGCCTATAGTCCCAGCTACTTGGGAGGCTGAGGCAAGAGAATCACTTAAGCCCAGGAGTTGGGAGGTTGCTGTGAGCTGTGATGCCACTGCACTCTACTCAGGGTGACAGCTCGAGGCTCTGTCTCAAAAAAAAAAAAAAAAAAAAACTATCTTCAGTTTCTTGCAGATGTAGAAAAAAATCTAAATGGCTTAAAGATATTATCTGAGGATAGGCTAGTCATTGCAGTTAACTAATCCTGTTTTACAAGTTAGTATTATCAATAGCATATACTCCATTAATGATCATAGTTACCTCTTGGCACCAAAGAAACCACATATAACCAAAGATTTTACCCACTAAGAAAAACTGAAACTACTGGTGGATTTCATTATCCAGGCAGATTGTACACTGGTGCAGCTAGAGAGAGAAAATCAATAGTAAAAGGCTCAGGTAACAAAGATGTTTAAAGGATCACTCTTGGAAATTCATCCTAATGGTTATCAAACTTACCCATTAATCCGATTCTTTATATGTCCTCTAAAGAATCTCCAAAAAGTAGAAAGGGGTCCCTACTTTTACATTTCATTTATCAGCAAGAGAAAGTGACAGGACTGACACTATTTTGGGGTAAAGCCTACAATCTACCATCTGCTGTTACCATTACTTCATAAAATAAAGAATAACACCCCCTAAAAAATAACAGATTAAAAGAAGAATACTTCTGATCTAGTCCCAGCTTGAATACTGACAGGAATTTAATACCACTTTAGGCAGTCCATTTCAGACAGCTATTATGTTGTCTTTCTTTTGTTGTATTAGGTTAAAAATCTGTCTCCCTTTAATTTTCTTTCTTTCTTTTTTTTTTTTTTTGAGACAGAGTTTTACTTTGTCACTCTCAGTAGAGACTATGGCATCATAGCTCACAGCAACCTTAAACTCCTGGGCTCAAGTGATTCTCTTGCCTCAGGCTCCCAAGTAGCTGGGACTACAGGAACCCACCACAACACCCAGCCACCACATCTAACGGAATGTTTTCTATTTTTGGTAGAGACAAGGTCTCTCTCTTGCTCATACTGGTCTCAAATTCCTGACACTGAGCAATCTTCTTGCCTCAGCCTCCCACAGTGCTAGGATTACAGGCATGAGCCACCACGCCTGGCCTCAAATATAATCCTTCTGATCAACTCAAAGAAAAAGGAGACAGTTATGTCCCACTATTTTAGACACTATACTTCTATTAAACACAGCTTACCCTGGGAGGGAAGACAGAAGAAATTCTCTAAGGACATAATGAGGCACTGACCCAAATGATGTGGCTTAGGCCAGAAATCCTAGAAAACCTCACAAGCAAGTATATTGTCTCTAAGGACAGTGCCCCATTATGTACTTAGAGAATTTGGTTCTAAGTTCACAATATAGAACCCAAGTGGCGTTGATGACTTCACAGTGTAAACAATCTGCTAAGGAAAAACGGCTAAAAGCAGTGGTTCTCAACCTTCCTAATGCCTCAACCCTTTAATACAGTTCCTCATCTTGTGGTAACCCCCAACCATAAAATTATTTTCATTGCTACTTTATAACTGTAATTTTGCTACTGTTATGAATTATAATGTAAGTATCTGATATAAAGGATGTATTTTCATTGTTACAAAGGGGTTGTGACCCACAGGTTGAGAACCGCTGGCTTAGAGCAACAGCAAGTCATGGCCTTCAAAACAGGTCCGAGAGCTGAAAGTTAAAGAGCAGCCTCCAAGAACAAGACTGTCGATGATATATGTTCTACATTTACCCAAACTCACCTGGAATGAGACTTTCATATAGAAAAGCCATCATTCAACTATTTCCTCCATGACTTCACATAGGCACTAGGCCTTTTTTTTAATTTTTGAGACACAGTCTTACTTTGTCACCCTTGGTAGAGTGCCATGGTGTCACAGCTCACAGCAACCTCAAACTCTTAGGCTTAAGCGATTCTCTTGCCTCAGCCTCCCAAGTAGGTGGGACTACAGGCACCTGCCACAGCGCCCAGCTATTTTTTTGGCTGCAGTTGTCATTGTTCTTTAGCTGGCCTGTGCCAGGTTCGAACCCACCAGCATCGGTTATGTGGCTGGAGCCGTAACCACTGTGCTATGGGCGCTGAGCCAAGAGCATTAGGCCTTTTATAAAATGTATTATAGCTATTATGCCTTCTCAGGTGATGAACAATATTTCAGTGGTCACAATGTACTAGGAGCTGTAATATAAACAGTCCTGGCTCTCGGCACAACAAAAACCATTTCTTTTTAAAGATTTCTCTCACTTGGGCAGTGCCTGTGGCTCATTGGGTAGAGTGTCGGCCCCATATACGGAGGGTGGTGGGTTCAAACCCAGCCCTGGCCAAACTGCAACAAAAAAATAGCCCGGCTTTATGGTGGACATCTGTAGTCCTAGCTACTTGGGAGGCTGAGGCGAGAGAATAGCCTAAGCCCAGGAGCTGGAGGTTGCTGTGAGATGTGTGACGCCATGACATTCTACCGCAGGTGAGAAAGCAAGACTCTTGTCTCAACAAAAAAAAAAAAAAAAAAAGAATCTCTAGTTACATCATTCATTTGGAACAAAACATAGAATTAGGGTGCCCTGACTCTGTGAACAGCTGTATTTTTTGCTTCAAAGTTCATTTCCTACTTCAAGTTTCTCCTTCCCTGATCATAGAATTCTAGAAAGTTAAAATTAAAAGGATCTTAGAAGTCCTTTTGGGCTCGGTACCTGTGCCTCAACGGGCTAAGGCACCAGCCACATATACCTGAGCTGGCGGGTTCGCCAGCCTGGGCCGAATCCAGCCTGGGCCCACCAAACAACAATGATGGCTGCAACCAAAAAATGGCCAGGCATTGTGGCGGGCACCTATAGTCCCAGCTACTTGGGAGGTGGAGGCAGGAGACTCGCTTGAGCCCAGGAATTGGGGGTTGCTGTGAGCTGTGATGCCACAGCACTCTATCCAGGGTGACAGCTTGAGGCTCTGTCTCAAAAAAAAAGAAGTCCTTTTGTTCAGTGGCTCTCATTGTGAGAGGACATTAGGGTAGTTGATTTTAATCAGACTCTCCGGGGAAATTTTTTATTCTTTTTTTTTTTTGAGACACAGTCTCACTATGTTGCCCTCGGTGGAGTGCCGTGGCATCACAGCTCACAGCAACCTCAAACTCTCCTGTAGTCCCAACTACTTGGGAGGCTGAGGCAAGAGAATCGCCTAAGCCCAGGAGTTGGAGGTTGCTGTGAGCTGTGACATTACTGCACTCTATTAGGGGCAACAAGGTGAGACTCTGTCCCCCACCCCCCCAAAAATAAAGATTTCTCTCACTTTTAAATTATACTGGAAATCAAAAAATTGCAATGTTAATTTTGTGTCTTTAGGGGCTGGGCAAGGTGGCTTACACCTGTAATCCTAGCACTCTGAGAGTTCGAGGCAGGTGGATGGCTGAGCTCAGGAGTTCAAGACCAGCCTGAGTAAGACTGAAACTCCTTCTCTAAAAACAGCCGGGCACTGTGGTGGACACCTATAGTCCTAGCTACTCAGGAGGCTGCTGAGGCAAGAGGATCTCTTGAGCCCAAGAATTTGAGGATGCTGTGAGCTAGGATGCCACAGCATTCTCCTGAGTGTGACAGAGTAAGACTGTCTCAAAAAGAAAAAACAAAAACAAACAGGACAGCAGATAAAGATTTGGCCCAATAAGGTATTTCAACATCTTTTAAATAGTTTATAATAATTAATCTACAATAATCTACGATAGCCTCATGAGCCTAGAAGAAAATCTGCTAAGGGTTATATAAATAATTCATATAACCGACTACTTAGTCTATTAGGACTTAGTTGTTTGTTTTTTTTTGAGACAGAGTAGAGTGCAATGGTGTCATCATTGCTCACTGCAACTTCAAACTCCTGGGCTCAAGCGATGCTCCTGCCTCAGCCTCCTAGGTAGCTGGAACTACAGGTGCGCCTCATGACACTGGCTAATTTTTCTGTTTTTAGTGGAGATCGAGTCTTTCTCTTGCTCAGACTGTTCTCCAATTCCCAGCCTCAAGCAATCCTATCCATCCAGGCCTCCCAGAGTGCTAGGGTTTTTTTTTTTTTTTTTTGAGATAGAGTCCTATTATGTCACCCTCGGTAGAGTGCCGTGGTGTCATAGCTCACAGCAACCTTAAACTCTTGGGCTTAAGTGATTCTCTTGCCTCAGCCTCCCAAGTAGCTGGGACTACAGGCACCTGCTATGATGCCAGGCTATTTTTCGGTTGTAGTTGTCATTGTTGTTTGGCAGGCCCTGGCTGGATTAGAACTCTCCAGCTCCAGTGTATGTGACTGGCGCCCTAGCCAGTGAGGTACAGGTGCTGAGCCTGGAGTGCTAGGGTTATCGGCATGAATCACTGTGTCTGGAGCTTTTTTTAAATGTTCAGCCTTGACAAGGTATGATAGTGCACACCTGCAGTCCTAGCCACTAAGGAGGCTGAGGCAGGAAGATCAATTGAACCCAGTAGTTTGAGGTTGCTGTGAGCTATGATAATGCCACTACACTCTAGCTGGGTTGACACAGTGAGACTGTGTCTCAAAAAACAAAAACTCAAAACCAAACAAATGTTCAGGCTTGATAGCAAAAAGTTTTAAGCTACTATGCCATTTGAAATATGACTAGAGTGACAAATATGAATTATTCATATAACCCTTATATGACAACTTTTATATACTAATTATATCATTTAAAGCAGTTCTGCTGAAGTAGGTGTTCAATACCTTATTTTTGCCTTATTTTTTATTTGCCATGCCACTTCTGCCCTATAAGGTAGGCACTACTGATTCTTGCTCTATACTTTGGAAATGAACACTTTATGTAAGGCACAAGTTAGGGTGAGTTTGGAAGGGCGTGTTTAGTTTTTTCCTTTGTCTATTTACTTGCTCACAGCTTCTCCTCTGAAATCAGATACATTATTGAGTGATTTTGTCTTCTCTGAGGTCAGATGCACTTACCAGGATAGCCTTCAAGTCCATATGCTTGCCATTTGCTGACAGGCTGAAGTCCTGCTCTATGTGCATTGTGCTCACTGACTGATGACACACTTAGCTGAGATCTGACCACCTGGCAGGAAGGAAACAGAAGTTAGAAGGATAAAACTATTTTGCAGGTCAACCTGCAAATTATACCAAAGTTAATTCCTTTGAAATGAATTTAGTATTTCATTCAGAGGCTGATGAAGTTTTCTTTGCACATAAAAATATCTTATGGATGGCTTATTATTTTGGTTAAAAAACCCAACATGGGTTTAAAATAAGGACATTAAGAGGAAAAAAAACCTTATTCCTCCATAAACGTACGATCTGCTTTGCCTTAGCATGTATCTGGTGTTCTCTTCCAAAGAGAAACTATCTTTTATCCTAACAATGACTCTAAATGAGAAGATTTCCAGACAAAATACCCACAACTTTCTGGTACGTAATTGTTCTACACAATAAAATGGCTATCTGGAAGTCTGGACCAGCTATGTTTTCCAGGTACCTAGGAGCAGATAAAACGTTTTGACGTGATTTCTTAAACAGGCCATATTTAATACTGCACTATAATTCAGCAACACCCTCAAAGGTGGTGTTTGTGAAGTTTCTTTCACATGCTAAACTGACCCAAACCACTGAATTTTAAAAATGTTTTTTTCGCTTTCTCCTTTGCCAGCCTGTTAGCCACTGCTTTCCTTACTCCTATCGCTGTTTCATAATAGCAACTCCTCTTATTTGCTTTTAACCTACTTTAAGCTGGGGAACTAAACACCCAAGCTTTCATTTCCTCAACAGATGCTGTATTTACTGAATACTGACTGTTTTATACATGCAGTGTTCTATTCTCAGGTGGCTTACATTCTAAAAGCATGCACACACTATGGTAAAACATATGTATAACGAGCCAAATGAGGGTTTGAATGGTACTCCTGAGTTAAGTATATTATTCTTGGGCTGCAGACTTCTTGTATGTTAGCTTGACAACTTTTTCTTTTCTGAGACAGAATCGGACTCTGTTGCCTAGGCTAGAATGCTGTGGTGTCAGCCTAGCTCATAGTAATCTCAAACTCCTGGGTTCAAGTGATCCTCCTGCCTTAGCCTCCTGAGTAACTACAGGCACCTGCCACAACGCCCAACTCATTTGTTCTATTTTTAGTAGAAATGGGGTCTTGCTCTTTCTCATGGTTGTTTGAATTCCTGAGCTCAAGAGATTCTCCTGCCTCAACCTCCCAGAGTGCTGGGATTGCAAGTGTGGGCCACCACATCAAGCCTACTTTGACAACCTGCAAGCCATTTTTGCTAATAAATGAAGCTGCTGAGAAGCTGAACTCTAGACAAGCATGGAATTACTACAACATTCCAATTTTATTTAGAATTGAGTTATTATTTATTTCTTTGAGACAGTCTCAAGTTGTTGCCCTGGGTAGAGTGCTTTGCTGTCGTAGTTCACAGCAACCTCCAACTCTAAGCCTCAAGCGATCCTCTTGCCTCCGTTTTTCTACTTTTAGTAGAGATGGGGTCTTGCTTTTGCTCAGGTTGGTTTTGAACCTGTGAGCTCAAGCACTCCACCTGCCTTGGCCTCCCAGAATGCTAGGATTACAGGCATGAGCCACCTCGCCCAGCCAAGAAAGTTCTTACAAAGCTTGGAAAGAAATGCTTCATCTGGATATCCGAGTCACCAAGGGCAAATTTAGGGATTACATATACTCAATGTTAAAGCAATTGAGAAGAAAACATGTTGCACCGTGGTTGTGGTTCCCTCTGTGTCTCTGGCTCCCTATTTTTTCTTTCTTAATTTTCATGGGAAGAAATAGAAATAAGAAACATAATTTGATACTAGTTTGTCATTTATTTTCAATGTGAAGGGATTAGCTCAGAATCCTTTCATGACCTTTCTCATTCTCTCTTTTTTTTGTGACCGAGTCTCCTTCTGTTGCCTAGGTTCAAGTGCAATGGCGTCAGCCTAGCACGCAACAGCCTGAAAACTCATAGGTTCAAGCGATCCTTCAGCCTCAGCCTCCTAGGAGCTGGCGCTACAGGCATCCACCTAATTTTTCTATTTTTAGTACAGACCGGGTCTCACACTCCTGAGCTCTAGCTATCCTCCCGCCTCAGCCTCCCAAAGTCCGGAGATTCCAGCCATAAGCCATTGCGCGGGGTTCAAGACCTCTTTCTAAAAGGCCCAGAGAAGACGACGAGAACTAGTCTTTTATACACTGGGGCTTAACGTCTCAATCCTGTGAGTGCTGGGATTTTTCAATTGTTGGTTTTTTCAAGCAGCAACGCTGTACCTTAACGCCTACGAAGATCTTCTAAGCCTTAGAAGGGACTTTACACAAACCAAAGGGGAATGTAGGTGGACAATTAAAGGAAAGAATAAACACCAATCCTCAGGCGTGTTTGACTGAGACAGCCACCGGGAATGGCTGCTTGAAGAAATCGGCAGCTCAGAGCTTTATTACTGAAGCGTAACTGAGTGATCAGTTCAACTCCGCGCCCGTTCAATAACAATCGGTTTGGAGGCGAAAAGAGGCCAGGAGGACGTGGAAGCCCCTCCAAGAAGCGAAGCGAGGCAATAGGGAGACGCGCGCCGCTGCTCTCTCTGTACCTTGTGGGCATAAGGACCCATGCCGCGGGCTGTGTGGACCGTCGAGAAGTCGATGACCCCTCCTAGATCTGCGGTCCCGGGCCGGCTTTGCCTGTAGAAGCGAAAAAGTTTCCGAAAGGCGTCCTCCCCAGGCTCTGTTGCCAGCGTCGCCACAGAGGCCACAGCCGCCGCCATCTTCCCCATCTCGCTGCCTGACCCCTCTGATCCGGAAGCAGCGTTCCCTGCTCCGGATCCGCTCGGTTCTTCCGGGGTCGCAACCCCAATGCGGAGAGGGCTTTCAGTCTAAAGATGGCGGCCTCGGCAGCGAGGGGTGTCACTGCCCTGCGTACGGGTATTAGTCGGCACGTTGCTTTTGTTAGAAAAATTCCTTGGACTGCTGCATCGAGTGAGTGATGGAGTGGTGGGAGGAGCAGAATTTTTAGGTTCAAGCGATTTTCAGAACATGGTTTCCGCAAAGCATTTCAGTCAGCGTGGTGGCTGGGTGAGGAGGCTGAGTTTGCTCTTTAGCAAGCTGGTGAGCAGAAGGAAATTTTCTTTGCAATTAATCGCTTAGGTTTGCCCCCTGAGCTTTTAGGGCACGAATTCACGGTCCGTTGCCTTTCGGAATGATTTGTTGGAAAGGCTTATTTATTAAAAGGTTTAAGATTTAGAAGTGATTTTTTTGACTGCAGTGTGGTGGGTCGATTCAAGATGGCAAGATTGAAGCCGTGGAGAAAAGCTAAAGGCACAGTAGTGAAGGAGTGTGTGTGTCAGATCCACTTAGGTTATCAAATAAAAATAGACGACGTTTCATAATGGCCTGAATGTGGAAAGTATACTGAATGAGGGAAAGAGAGGGATGATTTTCGGGTTTTTAGTGTTGGTAAGAATTTAGGAGGAGCAGGCAGAAAAAAGATGAAGGGTAAAGTTTGAACATGTTGAGTTTGAGAAGCTAGTGAGGTCACCTTAGGCAGTTGGACGGATAAGTTGTATATCATTGGTTGAGAAGTGGACCCTAAAGTCAAACAGCTTGGGTTAGAATTCCAACTCGATCATTTAATAGTTGTGTAACCTAAACAACTTAGTAAGGGAAAAGGGTTCACAATCGTACCTCAGTTTAATCGTCTTTAAAATGCAGTCAATAATATTACCTCATATGATTGTCAAGAGCATTAAACGAGTTTATATGTAAACTTCTTAGACATGCTAGGTATAGAGTAAGTTCTTAACAAATGATAGTTATTTTCACAGTAACCAAAATTGAATCTTTTTTTTTTTTTTTTTGAGACAGAGCCTCAAGCTGTCACCCTGGATAGAGTGCTGTGGCATCACAGCTCACAGCAACCTCCAATTCCTGGGCTCAAGCGAGTGTCTTGCCTCTGCCTCCCAAGTGGCTGGGACTACAGGCGCCCGCCACAACGCCTGGCCATTTTTTGGTTGCAGCCATC
>CAUYRH010002122.1:0-44609 GCA_963574655.1 Perodicticus potto
TGTTTTCACATAGTAAATGAGAAAATATCATGAATGTTATATCAATCAGGTTGATAAAAATATCTCCAATTGTATGTGAAGCCCGCACACTGTACCCCATGACTGAATTATTGTACACAGCTATGACTCAATAAAAAATAATAAAAATCGATAACTTTGCTAGACCCCTTCTCCCACCGTTGCCCAATTACAACTCAGGTTGTTAAAGAAGCAGATGATCTTATTTTTAAAGAAATAATTCCACGGTTCAAGCCCTGGGGCAAATAAAGACTCACTTAGGAGAGGTTACACCCAGCGGAAATGGGAAGTGTGCACACTTTTTAGCCCTCTAAGACTTGTCAGCTGTTTATATGCGGTGGGCTTCAGAAATGGTAGAATTGTCCCATAAAATGTTCACAGCTGTGATTGCTGCCTATGTCGTCATGGGGGAGATTGAAAGGCATACTCACAGAAGGCTTTTTATGTGCCCACCTGTATTAATCAGATGTTAAGTTTCCTATGTTTTGTATGTCTTGATGACTGGAGGAAAGACTGCCCCTCCCAGGGCTAATTCCTAGAGACGGCAAATGACTTGCCTGTGAGCGCACTTTCCATATAGAAACCATCTAGCTCAGCACGCCTGCCCTACCTGCCTCCCTCATCTGGGACAACATCCTCCTGCCTAAATTGTCCCAGGGCCACACAGCAGACACCTAGAACCACCACCCCAGCCCCCATATCTCAGAGCCCCCTGAAATTATTTAAACTATCCAATCCTAGGCCTGTTCCATTGTTGATCCTGCCTGGATTGTTCCTTATCATGCAAACCACAATAAAGGCTCTTTCTTCCCCTTTCTCCTCTCTCTGCCTCCTCACAGACCTGGTACTTCTCCGTGTAGCCCCTGCACGGTGGGGCGTGCCCTCTTCTCTTGGTAAGTGCAATGACAAACTATCCTTTCAATGGCAATTGTCTTCTGACAATTGTGGATATGTGAATAAAAACAAAATGCCGGGTGTATTTTGAAACAGCTCCTTACAAAAAGCTGGAATAAATTGTCCTAAGCTTTATGAAGAGAGTCTCTCCTCCATCTTTTGAAAATCAGGAAGCGTTGGTGGCATGCTCTGAAAACTCTCCGGCATGGTCGGTCACCTTGTGTCATCATGGAACCATGGTTTACCGCGTGGCTGTTGGACATGAAGGGAAGTGCTGAATCCAAACTCCAGTTTATTGTGTGACCTGGTGTGGATTATCCCCCTTTAGCCTCAGTTTTGCCATTGGAAAATGCCAATGTAAACAAGTGCCAAGCTCAAGTGGTTGTGTTGTGGGGTTTACATTGGATGGCGTACCTAAGAACCCAGCACATTATTAGGGTTTTGATTAGTGCTACACAACATGGTAGCCTTTAGAGGATGTTTTTTAAGGCCGGGTGTGTAGGAGACTGAGCACCAGGCTTATAGGGGCGGTCGCCGGTTCTTGAGGAAGGCTCTGGGAGCAGGACAATCTCCTGGCCGGCATGGAGATGTTTTGCAGCCCAGAGACAAACCCTCAAGCAACTGTATGCGTTAACGAGATAAGATGGGTTGCTTATTAGCAAGCAGGTGTTGAACCTTGGACATTTGTGGGCAACAGGGTGAGTAGTCGAGCCTGTGGGGAAGGAGCGTGTAGCAGTCGTTAAGCATGTACCTCCAGTACGTGGGCCCCCCACACCTGTCATACTGTTTTAATAAAAGGCCACGACAAAGATTACTCGGGACTCTCCCTGCACCTGTGGGAAGCCCACCTCTTGCTTGGACCTTCAATCCGTGTCTTGGCTGTTTCATCCAGTGACATGGGTGTGGTGGCTCATGCCTGTAATCCTAGTACTCTGGGAGGCCAAGGCAGGTGGATTGCCTGAGTTCACCAGTTCAAGACCAACCTGAGCAAGAGCAAGACCCCGTCTCTAAAAGTAGCCAGGCACTGTGGTGGGTGCTTGTAGTCCCAGCTACTTGGGAGGCTGAGGCAAGAGAATCGCCTCAGTCCAAGAGTTTGAGGTTGCAGTGAGCTATGACTGTATAGTTCTCTACAGAGGGAGACAAAGTGAGACTTCATTTCAGAAAAATAAATAAAAATTTTAAAAAGTTGTTTTTGCTTTGTTCTCCAATCAGCAATCTTGGTATTGTCACTGGACAACCCCTGCTGGATGACACTCTGAGGCTTTGCGGGGAGGACACTGTCTCAGCAGAAAGCCATTTTGAGACAGAGAAAATGAACAGGTCCTTGAAGTTCACATTCAGACACCTTGCCATTCAACTCCAAGCCCACATGTTTGCTGGCCACACAGACTGCCCCACACATTGGTCACCACGAGACACCAGCAGGAGCTCAGCCTGCAGAGCGGAGAGCAAACTGTGGGAGCTATCTCCCCATCTATTCATTTGTGCTCACTCTCCTGTGAAAACCTCCTCTCTGTGAAATTGGGGGAGTTGTGATGTTGGGGATGGACCATCTGCCGGGTCCCAGATGTAATTCAGGAACTTGGAGGGATTTGCATTAACTGTTCATTTCAGTGGGAAGAATTCCCAATTCATTTCACAGCTTTGAGAGTCTGCACCTTTTTTTTGGACTGCGGCAGGCGTAGATGGGCCCTGGCATGTTGATTAGCATTGCAGCCAATTTTCCCTTTTTTGCAAAATCCTCTGCCTTCTACTTTAACCTGATTGCTAGCAAGTATTTTATATGTTGGTCTTTCCAGAGCCCTCCATCATATTTAAAGGTATATATGTCCACTTAGAAGTTTATTTCCCTACTAAATGCACACATTTAATATAAGTATAAAATAAATGAAAGTACTATGCTTTTCTATTTATCTCCAAGGAAGCAAAACTAATTAGGTGGACTGGGGAATGGGCTAGGCTGATTAATTTAATTATCTTTAAATAAAGGCTAAACGGAAAGCTCACTGTGGTTTCCACACTAGTAAGAAAAAAATCTTTCAAATACACAGCTCACTTCCCTGCTTTTAGTAGACTGAATATGTGATCAATTTTGATAATTCAGCTGAGTCTCAACTTTACAAATGTGAACATCAATTTATCAATATAAAAGATTTGACTGAATTTTCATATCTTCCAAACAAACGTTAGAAAAAAATCTTATTTAGGCCAAGGTAGGTAGATTGCTTAAGCTCAGACCAGCCTGAGCAAGAGTGAGACCCTCTCTCTCCTAAAAATAGAAAAAACTAGCCAGGCGTTATGGCTGGTGCCTGTAGTCCCAGCTATCTGGGAGGCTGAGGCAAGAGAATTGCTTCAGCCCAAGAGTTGAGGTTGCTGTGAGCCACAACACTATAGCGCTCTATCCAGTGGGACACAGTCCAACTATCTCTCAAAGAAAAAAAAAATATTTACAAATTCTTCACAGTTCACTTTTAATGATTTTTATCTTACTCCCTGTAAGTGGGGAATAGTGTTATTTTCCAACAAAAAAATTTGGGATGCTCCAGTTTGGCTAAGAAGTATTTTCTCATACGCGTCTCATCTTTGGCTTAAAGCAGCTGTTGCTAACATTGATTGAATGGATTTATCTCCTCTTTCGAGTTATTTTTTGGGCAAAGTTTGTGGCTCTCCCTAACCAGGGTATGGTTTAACATCTCAAAGAAAGCCAATCTTGAACGTATTTTATGCATCATCCTCTGTAAGAGTTCACTTGTATATTTAAAGGGTGGTTCTTTAAAAATGATGACTGAACACTATGGCATAAGGGAACACCACTGCATGGACTCACTCTTGGTTTTCTGCCCAACTCCAGGACATTTGTAGCTCTGCCTTTGTCACTACCAAAGTGAACTGGATCCATGATTTCACTGCTCTTGAGTTCGGCTTCCTGAGTTCTTGGGTGAGTCTCTGAGCTTCTCCCCAGCTCCAGAATTCTGGGATTACGCCGCACCTGTGCTAGATGAGTGTGTGTGCGTGCATGAGCGTATTGATAACTAACTGTGCTGGTTTGCCTAGAATTGAGGCAAAGTTTCTGGAACTTGTGAATTTCAGTGCTAACACTGAGAAAGTCCAGGGCAACTTGGGACCAGCTGGCCACGCTGGTGGGGAGTAGGCGTGTCGTTTGGTGTGTGTGAGTACAGTCTCCGATGTAGGGGATGTGCGGGGTGAGGAAGAAAATGATATTATGCAGGTAAGGGACGTCACACTGTCCCTGGCACATCAGCGGTAGGCAAATGTTTGTTATTCTTATCATTGGTGGTTTCCCCACCAC
This sequence comes from Perodicticus potto, assembly GCA_963574655.1. Taxonomy (NCBI): domain Eukaryota; kingdom Metazoa; phylum Chordata; class Mammalia; order Primates; family Lorisidae; genus Perodicticus; species Perodicticus potto. The sequence goes on from CAUYRH010002122.1 coordinate 4,223, forward strand.
TCAGGGCAGATTCACAGCACTCCTGTGTGGGGCTGAGCACGTTGACTCTGACAGGTGAAATGACTTCATTACTGCTCTGGTTCCCAGTAGAATCAGTGTGGAAACCATGGAAACCAAGCCTCCTCAGTTAAAGGACTAAAGCAAACGCCAGCCCTGCATACCTGCCTCAGTTTACCTCTGAGAGAAATACGAATTAAGTGTGCAAATCTATTTCAGATGGTGTCCTAAGCCCTGACTCAGAAGACCGCTATGATTTCCTTCTTTCTGGTTTTTTAGAGACAGAGTCTCACTTTGTTGCCCTCAGTAGAGTGCCGTGGTGTCACAGCTCACAGCAACCTCCAGCTCTTGGGCTTAGTTGATTCTCTTGCCTGAACCTCACCAGTAGCTGGGACTACAGGTGCCTGCCACAACGCCCAGCTATGTGTTGTTGCAGTTTGGCTGGGGCCAGGCTCGAACCCGCCACCCTCAGCACATGGAGCCAGTGGCCTTCTCACTGAGCCACAGGCGCCGCCTGACAGCTATGATTTCAACAGCACACACAGCACAAATTTCAAAGTAACTTCGGCTCACTGATTAATCTAAAACAACAGTGTCATGGGCACGTCGTTGTTAAAACAGGAGAGGAAGAAAAAGGCCAACCCAGAAGCTGGCCTTTGAAGGCTCCAACTGTGCTGGCTTCTACTGGGTTCTATAAAGCAAATGACAGTTGAGGATTGTCTGCCATTTATAAGCACAGGTGTGGGGTTCCCTACGTCTATAAAGTCACCTTGGTATCCAGAAGGCAGCACTAGCTATCACAGACTCCTTAGCCATATAGGAGGCTAATTTATTCGACCTTTACTACAAGAATGTTGTTATTTGTGAGAAAGGGGGAGGAAAATGGGGTCATTGTGAGGAGATTTGGCTGAGACAGTTGAAAAGGAGAGTTAAAGTCTGTGTAAACCACGTGCAGCACAGGAGAACAGGAGGCCGAGGCCACCTGCTTCCACTACACATGGCTTCTAGCCTACGGCTCCAGCCGTCTCTCTGGCCTCCAGGAAGGGGGCTGTGATCAGCCCTAAACCTATGTGACCCAGGACTGAGCCCTTGTTCACAAGTCTCCGTAGAGTAAGACTAGTCGTAATAGACTTTTAGGACACCCCGATTTGTGCGCTTGTCCCCCAGGGTCTGCAAAAAATACTTTTTTTGCATTTATTTCTATTAGACCCTATTTCCTCCATCCATCTGTCTATCCGTCCATCTGTCCATCACCCATGTACCTTCTACCTGTCTGCCTGACCACCTACCAGCTATTCATCTGCTCCTTTCCGATGCCCATCAGCACCATGGCCCTTGGCCTCTAGGGGCAGGAAAGGGTTTCTGTTGCACCTTGGGGTGTCAGTACCTGCACCTGTGCCCAGATGCTGGGGAAGGCCCCGTCCCGCCAGCCCTCTTGGAATTTAGGCAGCCTTTGGGACATTGTGGTGGAAGGCAATTTTGAGAAGGTCACCCACTCAATTCCCTTCTACACAGCCTTCTCCTTATTAGCCATACACGTTTGCTCCTATGACCGTTCTCAGATAACTCAGGACAGTCAGACTTTTCTTGCCTGGCTGGACACCCCCAGACCTGTAGACCCTTCCTGCTCATGTCCGTGTGTCTCCCTTGATACGATTTCCTGGTTGCCAGTGCTACTGCGGGCAGTGGCAGGGGCTGCATGTGGACTCCAGAGGGGCCTAGGAGCCTCGAGTTGATGGAAATACTCCTTGGATGTAGCATTCAGACAGTGAGAGTCCTGCTGATGGAGCTGCCATCTGTGTTGGGGCCTGTGATGGCCTCAACGGTGCACGGTGACCTGGATCCTGAGTCCTTCCTACTCAGTGGACTGTGCCTGCGGGCTGGCTTAACCTTCCTCTCCGGTGCTTGTTCCACCGTCCCAGCCCATGTGGCCCTCCTGGAGGCTCACCCTGACACCAGCAGATCCCCACTCCTCCTGGCCTTGCGTCACTTGTCCCTCGTGACACCTGTCTCCCAACCGAGGAGCAAGTGAGATAGTCACTGTGAACGCTGCCACTGAGCCCAGCGTGCTTCGCAGTGGAAACACAGGACGTGCTGTCCTGTTCCGAGCATGCTGGGGAAGAGGCGGAGACAAGGAGCGTGACAGTCACTTCTGGGCATATCCGGAAGTCGCGTTCTGAAAACGTACTATGTGGCCTGTCCCGGGTAACCACTCTGTGGGCACACGCTTGCTCGCTGAGTCCTCATGTCCTCCCTGAAATGCAGGTGCTGCGATTATCCCGCAGACGCCTCTGCTGGGGCCCACTTCAGTCTCCCCAGTTGCGTGCCTGTCCCCCAGCTCCTGTGTCTTTGCTGCTGATGCTCCAACACACTACCTTCTCAGAGGACCGTCCACAGGCCCCTGGGAATGTTTTGTTCAAAGTGACAGAGCCTGAGGTGCACGACAGCTTAAGTCCACCCAGCACCCTGGTCACGACTTGGCTGTCCAGAGGGGATGGAAGCCTGGGTCCCTTCCCTGAAGAAAGGGACAAAATCCGAGATGCAGTTTGCACTTCAGGGCTTCCTCGGGTTCGGGGACCTGCCTGAACTCAGCTGCTTCCCCATCTATCTAGCTCCCACCGCTGGTGCCTGGTTTTTCCAGGAACATTTCCTCAAGTCACATCCTTGGTTCAGGGTTGGTGTCTGGGGGGTGGGCTGAGACAGCCAGTTTTCCCATCTGGGAATGGAAGCACCTAAGGGGATGTCACACACTGTCCAGGCTCAGGCAGCCAGTCCCTGGAGGGTAGGGACCAGGACTGGATCTGGGGCTGGAGACTGGGCCCTGGCCACTACTCTCTGCTGCCCCCAGTGGCAAACACCCACACTGTCTTGCCCAGAAAGGACAAGGGCAAGTGCCCGGCAGGCTGCAGGGTGTTGGGACAGGCCTGGACACTGAGTTCTCACTGATGAGGAAGCCAGGGTTCTGGTCACCACCATCCTCTCCCTAGGAATGTCCCCAGCGCTCAGAGTCCACTCACTTTTTCAGCTGACGTCCCTCACAGAGCTTGCCTCTGACTTTACCTGCTTCCCCCAGGCTCTTGGCACCGGCTCTTTCCACAGGGTAGAGAAGAGTCAGTGTGGCTGCTGGTGGCCGACTTCCCACCCATTATTCCTGTTTCTCCAACCGGAGCAGCCCATCAGCCTGCAAACCGCACGGAGCCATGTACCCGCACATTTCGGGAGGGACAGGTTGGTCCACGTCTGTGTTGTCACCGGCTCTGGGGACAACAAAGCGCCTCTCCTTTCCTCTCGCCCAGGGCTCTTGGAACAGGGCCAGCCCCGGCCTGGTCTACATTTTCAGAAAAATTTCAAACATGTTGGTTTGGGTGAAAGCTTTCGTAGTGATTATCTCATTAGGGTCTTGGCTTCAAAACACCTTATTTACTGTGATCAAATAAAGTTCACCCTTTCAAGCATCGAAAGAAACTGGGCTATAGTTTTACTGGAAAATGTTCACTTGTGGGAAAATACCTCCCTGACCCCCAGAGAGATGTCATCGCCAGTGGTGTGCGTTTATTGGATGGACTGGCCCAGTGCCACCGGGCAGTCTAGATGTCCAGGTAGTTTCCACACACTGTTCCTCCATTGTCTTTATCAGCCTGTGAATTAAACCTCATGGGCCAGGGAGTTCCTGATTGCTTCGTATATGCCACAGAGGTATTTCACGAAAATAAAATAAATCCTGCTCTATCCCAACAGAGCAGGGGCGATATTCTCTAGGAGAGAGAGGCACCGTTGAGATGGTTCCCACACTGATGGCAGGGCTGTGAGCCTCTCACCCAGACAGCGGGCACGACCCAGTGGAACGCAGCTTCTTACCAGTCTGTACCACTGAGGCCTGAGAGCTAGGACTGGGGAACGGGAGAAGGAGTCAGGTCATTACAGCATAATGAAATTTGCATACTCAGGGTCGAACTGCCCACTGCACAGCTGGGAGCCAGAGCCTGCAGCCAGCAGGCTAGCAGACGTCACATCGCAAAGGCACCGATTTGCGGGGACTCAAGCGAGGCAAGGGCAGGCAATGTAGATCCAGGTTGAGGAGGAGGGGATGGAGATAAGAATTAGGAGGCATCACCCCAATTCTGCATTAAAGCCCTTGTCACTTGCCAGAGGAATAGAGTTCAGTTCACACTGAGACACGTGGGCTGGGCGCTACCTGACGACTCCTGTTCGTCTCCACCTTTAGGATCCATGTTAAGTACACTTCTCAGCGTGGGTTCAGAACTTGGCACTGAACCCCTTTGTCACCGGTCTAAATCCCTGTGCTTCAGGTTTCATTCAAGAGAAGTACTCAACTTAACTACCCAAACTCACATTTCACCCCCTACCTACTTGCCAGCTGATAGCAGACACCAGCGAAACAGGGGGGCCACCAAATCTATTGTAACAGTTAAGTGCGAACAAGATTCGAAGAAAGAGAGAAAAGAATGTTCCAATTCCTAAACATCGTCTAAAATGGGAACTCCTCGCTCTCCACAGAATTTACTTAATTTGTTTTTTTTTTTTTTTTTTTTTTTTTTTAAGAGACAGAATCTCACTTTATCACCCTTGGTAGAGTGCCATGGCATCACAGCTCACAGCAACCTCCAACTTTTGGGCTTAGGCCATTCTTTTGCCTCAGCCTCCAGAGTAGCTGGGACTACAAGCGCCCGCCACAACACCCAGTTATTTTTTGTTGCAGTTTGGCCAGGGCCGGGTTTGAACCCGCCACCCTCAGTGTATGGGGCTGGCGCCCTACTCAGTGAGCCACAGGCACTGTCCAGAGTTTACTTCATTTTTTAAGTAAGACATTTTATCTATTAAAAGCACATTAAGAAGCAATCAAAGTGTGTCCGTGGGTGGTGTGCACGTGTATACAGTACAAAGGATATTTCTCACACAGCATTTACAGAAACCTGAATGAACCCAGTGCTCTACCATAACTCAACACTGGAGAAAATAGATGCACAAAAACATTGCACCGCGCACATAATGATTTTTTTAAAAAGGATTTCTTCCTAAAGTGATATTTCCAATCTTAGTTTTCTTACTGGGATATTTTTCCATGTCTGCTTCATTTTCGGGAGAGAACCAGGAAGAAGCTTGGCCTTTCCTTATTTATTCTCCAGCCAGCCTATTAGTAACATCAATTATGCATACTCTTAGGACCCAACTGGAATCGCCAATGTCCTTAGCAATCCAGACTGTTCACTTTCAAGGTAATTAACACAGAATAACAAGCACGGCTATTCTGGAAAGTACAGTGTTCACGGCATGACCCCCACCTCAGGGGCTCTCTGTCACATTACTGAGGCGAACGCAAGGCCATGTCATATCCCTGACACATAAGTCATTCCCTCTACAAGTCAACCAGGCAGAGCTTGTGGGGCTCAGGGCTTCCCACCCAAGCCAGGCAGTTCCTCATGTCTTTTTCTGTTGCTGCTGGGCACAGCACCTGACCCTGCAGACCTCAGAAGACAACGACGAGGTAACTACTGAGCACTCAGGTTCTGTCCCATGCAGGATAAAAGCAGCACTGACCCGCCTCTTGCCAGCTGTGGAGAGTTTTGCTGAACACATTGGTGTCCTCAGGCACAGCGTGCATGGCCCAGTCGGGCTGGGCTGGGAACTGACTGTGCCGCTGGCCTCAGGAGGATGTGCCAGGGCCAAACACCAATTCGGCAGTAGGTGTCAATTCTCCGATGACGGGACCATGCCCTCCTCCACGGTGTCTCCAGTACCCAGCTCAGAGTCGAGCACTTGGAGGTCTCCCCTGCAGTGTTTGCTAGGTGCAGACATCAGACAAAGCTGGAGCTTTAGCGATGGTCGTTCTTGAAGGGTGCCATCATAGAATCAGGCGGTGTGCAAACACCTTAGTGGAGGACACCATCGCGCGGGGACTTAGAGGTTAGCAACATCCAGCGATTCAGAGGCATGGAGTGGGCATTAGAGGATTGAGTCTATAACCATATGGGGGGGTCCCAGGACCAGGATGGGATACAAAAGTAGAACTTTAGACCTTAGAGGATCTGGGGAGAGCACAGCGGGACTAGACAGGGTCAACTACTTATCAAGATGGAACTCAGAGGTCATGAGCTCAGGAGTTCAAGACCAGCCTGACCAAGAACAAGACCCCATCTCTACTAAAAATGGGAAAATTGGCTGGACGTTGTGGCAGGCACCTGTAATCCCAGCTACTTGGAGGCTGAGGCAGGAGGGTCCCTTGAGCCTAAGAGTTTGAGTTTGCTGTGAACTATGATGATGCCATGGCACTCTACTGAGGGTGACAATGGGAGACTCTATCTTAAAAAAAGATGGAGCTCAGATCTAAAGAACAACAGAGACCTGGGAGAGCCAGGAATGGGGAGAAGACCAATGGTGAGACCTGGAGAGGAGCATCAGGGTCAGGGCAGTGATAAGGCTGACTCCAGGATGCTGCTATATCTAAGAACATTTGGCTAGAAACAGAGCTCCATGAATCTCTTCAAGGCCAGGGTGGGGTAGGGCCATGAAATAACAGTGTCTGCCTTCCTGATCCCAGTGAGGACAGGCTCTAGGGCTGCATGCAGGGCTCAGTCGCTCTTGAAACTGCCTGTTCAGGGGATTTATAATTGTTTTCTTCCCCTCTGAACAAAGTGCATTTAGGTTAAAAATACAGTCAACATACAAATAAGCTAATTAGAAGGGTAGATGCTAAGAGTTTAGTGCCCTTTAATAAATTTGGAGTTTTAGAGTCTTCCCAAAGCAGAATGAATATAAGATCTCAGACTGTGCCTGCTGGAAAAGCTGTAGCACTGGGGCTTCCAGGATGAGAGGAGGATCTTTCTTGGTTGAGAACAGAGATGAGGGTTACGGGTGTGAAATTAATCCAAGAATGATAACACAAATCCTTGACGTAATCGTGAGGTTCTTCTGCCTTCTGAAGAAAGCACATACTTAGGCGCACAGTCGCACCCACTCATACAGTGTGCTACTGCCATGGGAGTGTGTATGCACACGTGCATTGTGCATGTTTGTGTGTGCACACGTGCATGGCTGGACATCTGTGTGCATGGCCGTATATCTGTGTGCATATATATTCATGTGTGCGTGTGCGTACATGCATGGCCGTACATCTGTGTGCATGTATACACATATGTATGCATACATGCATGACCATACATCTGTCTGCATATACATAAATGTGTGTGCATACCTGCATGACCATACATCTGTGTGCATCTATATTCATGTGTGTGCATACCTGTATGACTGTACATCTGTGTGCATATATGTTCATGTGTGTGTGCATACATGCATGTCCACACATCTGTGTGCCTGTATATACATGTGTGTGCATACGTGCATGACCGTACGTCTCTGTGCATGTATACACACGTGTGTGCATACGTGCATGGCCATACATCTGTGTGCATGTGTATACATGTGTGTGCATACGTGCATGTGCATACATCTGTGTGTATGTATATTCATGTGTGTGTATATGTGCATGGCTGTACATCTGTGTGCATGTGTATTCATGTGTGTGTATGCATATGTGCATGGCTGTACGTCTGTGTGCATGTGTATACATGTGTGTGCATACATGCATGGCTGTACATCTGTTTGCATGTATACACGTGTGTGCATACGTGCATGGCTGTACGTCTGTGTGCATGTGTATACATGTGTGTGCATACATGCATGGCTGTACATCTGTGTGCATGTATATACGTGTGTGCATACATGCATGGCTGTGCATCTGTTTGCATGTATACATGTGTGTGCATACGTGCATGACTGTACATCTGCATGCATGTGTGCTCATGCATGTACCTGTGTATACACATGTGCATGGCTGGGTATCTAATGCACGGGTGTGCATGTACACACATGTGTTTGCATATAGGTATGGCCACACATCTGCATGTATGTGTATGTACATACTTTTGTGTACACATGCATGGCCGTGCATGTGTGTGCATGCATATACTTGTGTGTGCATGTGCACAGCCATGCATCTACATACATTTGTGTACATATATACATGCATGTGTGTGTATGTGGCTGTACAGTTGTGCACGTGTACAAGTGCATGTATGATACTTGGGTGTGCCCACACACATATGCAGGTGTATGTGTTTGTGTGTGAACACTAAGACGGTGATGACATTGAGTTGCAATATGATGGAATGAAAACCTGCTTTGGATTACTAATTTCTCTAAAGGAAATATGTTTCTAGGCAAGAAACAAGTATCTATGGTTTTGACCATTGTATGAATACGATGAACAATAGAGAGCTAAGAGCAGGTTTGGTCCTCAATCTCAGCATTTCATCATTTCATCGAGACCAGGGGTTGCACTTACCGCTCCACTTTGTCTTCTATTAGTTATGTCTGTCAGAGTCCTGGCTCCTGAGGCTTTCGAAAATTCATGATTAGATATCCTTGAATGTTTAACTCCACTTGCTTTGAATTTCTTTTCTAAAGCAGCCCTCTTTCCCTCACTGTTCACTGCCACCTAGTGAATTTATTTGGGAAAGAAGTTATAGCTGGGAAGGAAATGCTTTTGAAGAGGTGACAACTTTAGTAACTTCCATTAACAAATTATAATGGGATAGGAGGGTGGAGTACCTTGCTAAATAGATCAGGGTGAGGGATAATGAAATTTAGCAGAGCACATAAACAAAGCCCCTACTTATGAGAAGCTTCTGGAAGGAGCAGTTCAGGTGAGCCATTCCTGACAGTTCAGAGCTTCTGATCTGACAGTCTGGCTCAACAGAATGAAAGTCTGTTCCCCTTTGATCCCTCCTTGGTTGACCCCAGTGGAGGGCAACATGGCATGTGGCCACCCCTGCAGACATTAGGGGCTTGGTGCAGAGGAAGGGCGTGTGGAAGTGTGCAGGACAAGGCCTGTGCAGAAGCCTCAGTGTATATACAAGGCATTGGAACTTTGTTAACGAGGATCCCTGAGGGGCCGATCACAGAAGACAGGGAAGAGGTAATTAGAATGGAAGCTAATAATGTGAGGTTGTCCTACCTCCTACCTCTGGCTCGGGCCACTCTCCCCTGTGTGAAGACAAAGGCTGAAATCTACCCCCACATGGGGAGCAGCCTGAGCTCAGGGTTACTCAGGGATGCCCAGCACTGAAAGAATGCCTGGCCCTCCAGCCTGCACACGCAAAACTGGGGGACAGAGGTGGGCATGGTCCCAGCTCACTGCTCCCTGCCTGGCTCAACCTGGCCCACTGGAAGAATTCTGTCTGCTCCACAATCCCCCTTGCCTCTCATGATGTTTCCTGGAGTGACCTTTGGTGATTCAGCTCTGCTCAATTTCTCTGTACATGCTGGTGAAGTGGATTGCTCAGGTCAGGAGAGCAATACCTATGTAGCCCCTCCATCTCCCACCAAAACACTGAAGCTTTGGAGTGACTGCTGTCACTGGAGCGTGTGCACGCCTATGTGCATGTGTGATGCTTGTGTGTGCACACAGGTGCATGGCTCTACATGTGTGCTTATGTGTATGCTCGCGTAGACCTGTGTGCACACACATACATAGTTGTATATCTGTGTGTACATGTGCATGCTTGTGTGTACACACATGTACACAGCTGTATATCTGTGCATGTGTATACTTGTGTGTGCACAAAGGTGAGTGGGTATATATGTCTGTACATCTGTGAGTATAATTACATAAGCACACATGTGATGCTTGTGTATCTGTGCATGTGTGTGGATGTGTATGTGAACATTAGAGGCAGGTGACACTGAGTTGTGTATTGGTGCACAATGTTGGTGAAAGGGTGGGTTTTAATGACTGTGGTATTTAAGAAGATGGTGAGGCTGTTTAGCTTAAGAACCAAGCCAGCCAAAGAACCCAGTAACTTTGATAATTAAATGAGATCAAATGCAACTATAAGATTTTTTTTTTTCACTCATCGGACCATTGACCATGAAGCCCAAGGCATCTCTCCCCACTGGCATCTTCTGAAGTAAATTCTTCTCTCCCCAGAAACTAGTTCAAGTTTTAGACAATTCTGCGTGGAACTCCAATGCTTCCTGCTGGCCATCTCTCTCATACTCAGGACAGATTTGCTCCATTGCAAAGAGAGTGGTATCCTTTGGCCCTGGGCCACTCACTGATTTGATGCCATATTTATTGTAATTTACATTTGTCAACTGAATTGGGATGCTTGAGCGATCCGTGGGGACAGAAGCTATTAATAGAGGAGTGCATAACACATCTATTAATAGAGGAGCCTGCACACATCGCTGGGTACGGCTCAGTGGGAATTATTTTATATATGCACTTCTAAGTGAACTTGCAACCTTAGGACTTGGCGGCCTGTGGGCCAGTGCTGCAGACTGGATCCATTTCTCCACAGTCATTGTTTCTTTCCATTCTGTTAGGTCAAGCGTCTCTGTGATATGAAGTGATGAAACAAAGACTGCACCTGTAGGCTCCAGCCCACATACGATGTGGCATAAAACAAGCTTTGCTAACACAACTCCTTCAGAGCTTAGAGACACGGGGTTCTTTTCCAGAGGTTGGTGATCTAGCTGCAAAGTACAAATGGGAAGTGACCAGAGCACTCACTCTCCATGAATTGATAAAGGCAGAAAAAGAACAAAAAGACATAAGGAGTAAATTTGAAAACTGGAGCACTACAGGAAGGCTCTGAATTTGGACCACATGCACCCAATTGTGAGAGGCTATAAAAATAACCCACGCCATCCTTTTGGGGGAAGAAAGGTGCCAAGCCTTCTGCTGTGATCTGAATGTTTGTGTCCCTCCAAAATCCATGAAGTCGAATCACTGGCATGTTGGTACTAAAAGGCAGAGCCTTTGGGAGTCGATGAGATCAGGAGGGTCGAGCCCACCAGAATGGGATTCGTGCCCTTATGAAAGAGGCTGAGGAAAACTGCTTGCCCCTTTTTTCCTAGGAGATCTGTGAGGAACAGGCCCTGACCAGGCACCAAGTTTTCTGGTGCTTGGAACTTGGACTTCTCAGCCTCCAGAGCTGTAACAAACAGAACTGTAACAAATTTCTGTTGTTTGTAACTACCCAGTTACAGCAGACTGAACTAAGACACTTAATGGTCTTCTTTCCATGGCAGCAGCTCTGTAGAGACTCCTTGATCTCCAAATCCATTAGAGTTAGAGCTGCTGGGATCTGAGTTCCTAACAGAAATCTTCTGGGCAACTTGGGTGAAAATTATTTCTTAACCCAACTCTGCAAATAAATATGTTTTTTCAGTATAAGATATATTTCCCTCCAGAGTTACAAGAGCTAACACACTTAGAAGAAGTCTGAAGTACCTTGTAATATTAGTTGGCTGTGAGTAGAGTCAAGGAAACCTGGGCTGTGAAAGGCAAGTGCTGACGACCCAGGAGATACACCTGAGCCAGAGGCGCAGCGGCAGTAACACGGGAACCACAGTTTATCATTTCCCATCCGCAGCCTGTTTACTACACTGCGTTTTATTCCTTCACTAAGGGACAAAAAAGTGTCATTTGTGGGAAACACCATGCTCTAAGGCACGGAGGATTCTCTATCCCACTGGCCTGCAGGAAATGTTAGAAATGTAATTTTTGAACAATTTTAATTGTTGAAATGAGTCATAAAGAAATTTTCAAACATCCATTCATTCTGATTCTCCATAGGCTTTTGTTCTCTGGTTGACAGGAAGAACCAAGGCAGTGAGGAATCTTAATAATGAATATGATAGTAGTAAAGTAGGTAATATTTAGCGAGCATTAACTATGCGGTGGGCAACAGTACTAAACGGTTTTACGTGAACCATGATTTCGCTGAATTTTCACAATACTCTTTGAGATAGTATTATCATCTCTCTGCCTTACAAAGGTAGAAGTTGAATGGTTAAACAGTTCACATAGGACAGAAATGAGATTAAAACATTGGATTGGCAGATTCTAAATATTGCATTCTTCACTGTTATACTTACGGATATATTAACGTCTTAGGTATTTAATTATATAAATACACATACACACACACGAGGTCCGACAGTTAACTTTGTGAACTCATCTTAGAAAAAGTGCTACATGCCTCCCTGATGGATAGCATTATGGTCACCGTTGAGGTACTCACTCCCATTGGGAATCTATGCCCCAACACCAGGGCCTAGCCCACCCTTCAAAGCAATGTTGGAACTCTTTTTCTAGAATGGCCATCAGAGCTGTTGTCATACAAGGTCTGACAATCAAGTTCATGAACTAATCCTAGAAAACCCCCCTTTCTTTGAAGGGTGAACTGGGTGCTGGTGTCAGTATATTGCTGTCCAAGGGGCGTAGCTCAAAGGCAACTACAGTGATAGTCACGAACTTAGTTATCTGACCTTGGGGTATATGTGTGTGTGCGCGCATGCACGCGTGCACGGGCATGCATATACTTTCTCTTCCCATTTTCCCTGCAAACTGGGCACCCTAACTCCTGTCTCTATTCCAACAAGCCCATCTTCCTCAATTGCCATTAGAGTTATGGTCTTAAAATACAAGTCATACCATTTTCTCCCACGTCAAAAGACTCTCTTTCGTTCTCTTCACTTGACTGATACAGAAAATCCTTCTGAATACAGTTCTCAAGCACCCTGCCATCCAACCTCATAGCCTAGAGCATTCCTCACATCCATTTGAACTTCTGTTCAATGGTCAAAAGGTTTGAGACATTTGCTAATGCCCAAGTTCTAGCTTGTCCTGCCTTCCCAGGGTAGTATGGCCTAGTGAGTGTGAAAATGAGCTCTGGAGTTCATTGGACCTGGGTTAGAGCCCCGGTGTGGCCAGCAATAGGACCCTAGACCAGTTAGATAACTTCTCTGGGCCTTGCTTTTGTCACCTAAAACCCTGCTTTGTAGAAAGACTACAGTGAAATCACAGCTGCAGTCCCCGGAGCACAGCTCCCAGCACAGAGCATTTGGGAAATGAGAGCTGTTTGTGTTTGCTTCCGTTTGTTTTCATTTGGGGAACTCCATGCCCCTTCTTGGACCTGCCTTTTGGGGATACTCCGGCACATAAATCTCTCCCCATCTCAATTGAGCCTCAGACTCCATTAATGTCAGCTTTAGGCCCGAGTTTTGCCCTCAGTCCCAAGCCTCTCAGTCCAGCTTCCTCTTAGCCCTTGTCCTCCTAAGACCTGAATCAACCCTTCCAAATATATCCAGTACAATACTCACAGTCTAAAGTTATAGGACAGAATGAGGAAACAGATGAGAGAAGAGTAAAACTCAGGAAGCAACAAAGATAAAAACAATGCTCAAAATAGCCACTACTTCTCAATCACCCTGCACCAACCCTGTTTTAAGTGTTTATGTTTACATTCGCCCTTGGCTTATGTGGGGGCACTGGTTCTGGGACCTCATAAGTAAAGTGCATTCTCCATACTAATTCGGCCCTCTGGAGACTTGGGTTTTACACCCTGAATTACTGTAATTTTGATAGTGTTTGGTTGAACACAACCTGCGAATAGGTGGACCTGTGTAGTTCAAACCCAGTTTGAGGGTTAACTATGTTTACTTATTAAATTTTCAAAAGATTGGTATAATTTTTAATATCCCTCTTTTACAGATGGGGGCATTAATGCTTATGAGTGATGGACCCTGATTGGAACTAAGGCAACCTGGTTTAGAGCATGACTTCTGAGCAAGCATCTTCTCCCACACCCACCGTCTGGCTCTGCCCTCCCTTGCTCACTTGGGGAGAGTGCCTTTCTTTTCATCCAAATGCACCAGAGTTTGGTAGCCTATCCATTTCCTATTTCACAGTGAGGTCAGCAAGGCCAGTCGCTTTGCCTGGACTGTGCTATCATTTACTTCCATTCCACTCTCCATCTCGACTCACCTCTATTTATGAATTTAAAATCACTTATCGCATGAGGCAAAAGAAATGTTTCCATTTTCTTTTCACTTTTGATTACTATTCAAAATAATCATAAAAATGTTTCCACTTGTTCATTTCCAGTGGCATGCTTGCTAGAGCTTCAAAAAATTCATTAGAATCATTCTGCTGCAGCCAGAGCTCCAGACACCTGGACACTTGGAAGCAATGTCTAGAAAAATTCTATCATAAATATTTCCAAATTATTCTATCATTAGTGGCAAAGGAGAGCTGGGTGTGGGTTCTGGGAAACCAAGCTGGAGAGATTTCAGAAAGACCTATCTCCAGAAGTCTTTTCACCGTACACTTCTCTCCCCTAAAAATCTGAATAAAGAAAGGAAGTTAACCTTTCTGCACACAGGTGAAGTCTGAGGCTCAGGACATTTTATTTTATATACTCACTGGGCCTAAGGATCAACCATACATTTAAATCCATATGAGAGAAGCCAGATGTGTTCAAGATTAGTTAAGATTGAAGATTATTTCATGCTGGGAACAAAACTTTTTCTGACCGATGAGATTTCAGATGAATTTCATTCCCTCCTCTCCCCTCCACTCCCTATCCCATGCTTTTTTTTTCTTTTTAGGTTTTCTAATAATCAGAAAAAAATCAATCATTTGTTTATTTTAGCAGGAATACTTGGAACTAGAAGTTTGGAGTGTTACATCCAGTTTTAACTCTGTCATTCCTGGCTAGGTAGCTTTTGAGATAGGAGGAGAGAGGGAAAATCTTTTAGTATGGATCAAATCTTCTGAGTCCTCATGATATGTGGGTTGCATACAGTGGTCCCCAATATTTTTTGGCACGAGGGACTGGTGTCATGCAAGACAATTTTTTGGGGGAAAAATTTCCTGGGGGGAAGGGCATTAGAGTCTCATAAGGAGTGTGCAACTGAGATCCCTGCCATGCACAGTTTACTGAAGAGTTTGTGTTCCTATGGGAATCTAATGCAGCCACTGATGTGACGGGAGGCGGAGCTCAGGGGGTGATGTGAGTAATGGGGAGGCAGAGCTCAGGCAGTGATGTGAGTGATGGGGAGGTGGAGCTCAGGCGGTGATGTGAGTGATGGGGAGGCGGAGTTCAGGCGGTGATGTGAGTGATGAGTAGATACAGATGAAGTTTCGCTTGCCACTCACCTCCTATGGTGTGACCTAGTTCCTAACATGCCATGGACTGCTACCTGTCCATAGCCTGGGGGTTAGGAGCAGCAGGCATAGATTGTAGATCCCAAATCCCAGGAATAAGAATCTCTGGCATTCACTAACCCCATCCCTTCATGCCCAACGCTGGTTTGTACCAAAATAGCTCTGCTTCATCTGTTGCATGTTTTACAATTTCAAAATCCCCCTATACTCCTTCTATTAAAAAATAATTCCACTTAAAACAAAAAAAAAAAAACAGTTTAAAAACCTCTGGGGTAGGTGACAGCTAGTTATTTCACCTATGATTTTATAATCCTTTTATGAATACTATAACTATAACCCCTTTTGTATTAACCTGGATGGAAGTGAAATACATTATTCTTAGTAAAACATCACAAGAATGGAGAAGCAAGATGACCAAGTACACAGTGGGGGGTGGAGGAAGGTGGGCCCAGGGAGAGGGAACAGGACACAATTGTAAGAGGGACTTTACCTAACAAATGCAATCAGTGTAACCTGGTTCTTTGTACCCTTAATGAATCCCCAACAATAAAAAAAAAGTACTATAACTCATGATGACTGTAGGATTTCCCAGAACTTTGTAAATTATCTTTCTTGCGGGGAATGAAGCGAGTGGAACTGCCCAGCAGTAATTAACTTAGATAAGGCATTTCCCAGACTTTTTTCTTAAAGTTGTTACTTGCTGTAGCATTAGTCTTCTAAGTAAAACAGGCCTAGGTAATTTGCTCCTCCAAACATCCCCAGATACCATTGGCTCAAATTCCAGTGATATTCACTTACACTTTATTATAATTTAGGTGTGAATTTTAATAACAGGTCTTCTGAGATAGGAGGAGAGAGGTAAAAAATGATGCTAGAAACCTGGTGTGTGGGGGGAGACATCAGATGAATGGTGAAGAGGAAACTGATGATGCGTTTTACCACGTCACCTTCTGTTCAG
This sequence comes from Perodicticus potto, assembly GCA_963574655.1. Lineage (NCBI taxonomy): Eukaryota > Metazoa > Chordata > Mammalia > Primates > Lorisidae > Perodicticus > Perodicticus potto. The sequence goes on from CAUYRH010002122.1 coordinate 20,215, forward strand.
ATTGGGATCTCATCTGTACGATCACCATCTCCTTGCTTGTATGTTACTCGGGCTAGTCTTGAACACCTCGTCTTGAGGGATCCTCCCACCTTGGCTCCCAAAGTGCTGGTATTACAAATGTGAGGCATCACTTCTGGCTTCACTCTCCACGCCTGGCCTCTAAGACACGACACAGCAAAACACAACCCCACACACCTCTTCTCATGAATGGCGCCCATGAACTCTTGCCAGAACAAGTCACAGATGTAAATCCTTTTTCTCCTCCCTTCCTCTCATTTTGCTGCTTCCTAGCAGGGTCATCTCATCTCATTGTAGAAATATTTCCTATCAGGTGTCTGATGACCACCATCTCTGAGCTCTTTGTAGGATCTGGTAAGAAAATTAAGCAGCTTCCACTGGGTTTAGGCCCAACCTATAGACTCCCATGCTTTTAGGGAATAGAAGGTGCAGATTTGCCCCCAGTTATGTATCTTTTGAGAAAACACAAGATGCAAAAGAGCTCAAAAAAAGCTACAAGAACACGAATGGAGTGTCACGGATTGGAAGATTCTTTCATAAATGATAGTCCTGAAGGTCCCCACACCAGCACTGAGTCTTTGGGAATATACATTCATAGCATGGAGCTTAATCTCTCTTAAGAGCTGGACTGAATAATGCTCATTTCTTATTAACCCAGCTCTTGATCACACAGGTACATCAGGGCTTCCCAACCACAGACAATGAGAACCCAATCTCACCTCTCAGAGTGTGTAAGACACTGGGCTATGTTACAACCCACAATTTAAAATGATTGGAAACTGAGGGACTTGTTGATGAGAAAAGCTTCAGAGCTTTCCCCTGCAAATTTTCTCAGTTTTATACACAGCAACTATCTGAACTTCAGAAGCTTACTCAATGAGATTGATTTGTCTTCTATTATAATGTTATTGAGTCTTGAAGATAGTGTGTGTGTGGGGAGAATGTCCTGCAGAAATGTACTGAAAAAAGCAGGGCTCAGGGGCTCCACCTTGGCATGTAGGACTTAAATAGATCTGACAGCTCAATTTTCCAATACGATATGCAGGAAATCTGAAATTAGCTCTTAATTATAAGTGGTACAGTGATTATGTGCACGGGAGGTTTCACATGGGGCAACTTGTCACAGCCACTTCCTGTAGCTTCATTTTCTTGAATGTGAAACCCAGTCTATAAAAAAAATCAAGAGTGCTTGAAAAACACTGGGAGGAGAGGCAGGAAGAAATGGACATTTGTTCCACATGGGTACCATTCCTATCTGATTCCATGACAGAGCCTCTCCCTTCACACAGGAGCCTTGGGAAGCAGGTCCTACTGCTAAAGTGACAGTGACTACCAGCATCCAGCCCAACATTCTTCATCCCCTTCTCCACAACAAAACGTGTTTTAATCAGATCAGCAATGTGCCCATCTGGTCTAGAAGACTATACAAATGCATCTTGACTCAGATATGTTCTATGATGAAGCTTTGCCTCGTGGGGTGTTAGTAGAAGTCATCTGAAACAAGAGGGATGTAACTACCTCTTCCTCCTTCAGTACTGCTGCCTGGAACACAGATGTGATGCCTGGATCTCAAATAGCTATTGGGGGCCACAAGGTAATCCATTGAGGTACAGCAGCAAAATGGCAGAGGCTTGACTGGGTCTCTGCTGATTGACCACAGAGACTTCAAGACAGATCTGGATTGCCTGCCTGTGACTGTTTTTTCATGAAAAAGAAATATATATCTATCCTCTTTAAGCCATTCTAGTAAGGCTTAGGTGTTTTATTGTATGCTACTGAATGCTACTAATTGATAAAATTAGTGTCTTTCAAAGATCAGGTTCTAATTAGTGCATAATTGCTAAATTAAGGCAGCACTCTCCATGGGGTACCTGACTTTGTCTGGCCCCTTTATGGGTCAGTGTCTTTGTTAAAATGGTTAGTTGGAAGGCTACTGAGATATTTTCATTCCTCCCTCCTTCCCATTTCACTCTCTTCCCTTCCTCCCACCTAGAAATTTTTTTAGACTCCAAATTCCACAAAGACCACATTGCAATGATAAATTTGAAATGACTGAACCCACTGTAAGCTATCAGGATTATAATACATACAGACAACAACTCCCGTTTGTCTGAAGACAACCGCTATAGTTAAGGTAGGGTAGGGTTCCAGTTCCTCCTTGGTATGAGTTGGATCAAATGCTGGAAAGAGAAAGGTCTTTTCTCCTTTTATCTTCTGTGCTCTCCTGGTTCTGCTGCCATTGAGGTCTACACTGTGACGCTCTGTTCTCTGGACTAGATTCTGACCGGGAACCACATAGACCTCAGTCTTTGCCAATAGGATTGCTCAGGCCCAGAGCCCCAGTGCACCCCTTTAAGGCTTCCTTTCCCCCCAAGATCCTTTCCTCTAGGGAAAAGGAAGTCACAGGCAGCCCAGTGATTTCTCCCTGCCCCTGAAGCTCCAGAGTCCCCCAGACCTCTGTCTGTGCTGTGACCCCAGCAGAAGGGTGAGAGAGACACAGACTTGCTGAGCCCGCAGCACCTGCTACTGCCGACCGCCAGCCATGGCTGACCTGCGAGGCCAGTGACTTCATGTGGCCCAACCTAGAGCAGGGCTCTTACTGTCCATGACTCCTGAGCATCTCACACAAGCCTGGAAGACCAGCTACCTTTAATGACAAGATTGGGCTGTATGTGGTGAGGGAGCAGACCTGAGCAGCGGCCCCCAGATGGCTTCAAGGGCTCTGGGCAACTGTTAAGGGACCTGACTGATCTCAGTTGAACAAGCTCTTCCCCACTGTGGCAGGACTTCTGGACACAGGGTCCCCTCCTGTCACCCGAGACCCTCACCCAGTGGACCCCCTCTCACCCTCACAATCTCAGCTCACATGTTCCACTAATCCACCCTTGCATTTCTGGCTCACCTGGAGAGGTTCATATTAACAGTTAAATGTGTTTTCATGGTCACTGTGTTTTGCGGGGGCCAGGGGGCCTCCTGACACCCAGGAAATCTACTGTCATTTTATAAGCTTGAAACAATAAGTATAAGCAATAAAGTTTGTTAGATAATACATTTCCAGACTTGCACTTCAGATAATTACTATGAACAGATATCTGATAGAATATTACATAAATATATCCTCATTTATCATATTATAGTCTATGTAGCTAAAAGACAGATTTAAAGAAAACAAATACAATGCCGTTCTTGAACTTAACCAAGTCCTCTCTCCTCCCTCCCTCCCTCCCCTGTTGCTCAGGTTGGAGCACCACCTCCAACTCCTGGGCTCAAGGGAGCCTCCTGCCTCAGCTGGGATACAGGTGTGTGCCACCATGCCTGGCTGAATTTTTCATTTTGGGTAGAGATGGGGATCTCACTATGTTGCCCAGGCTGGTCTTGAATTCCTGGTCTCAAGTGATCCTTCTGCCTTAGCCTGTCAAGTAGAATGATCTCTTAATATTATCAAATACTCCTTACATTGCCTTAATTTGTGTGTGTGTGCATTAAGTTTGTTTGAACAAGGCCCCCAAAATAAGGTCTATAAATAGCAACTGGCTTGTTTGTCTCTGTTCTCTTTTAATCTACAGATTTCCTCATTGCTTCCTTTTTTCTTGCAAATCTTATTGAGCACACTGGGTTTCTTTGCCTCTGCAGTTTCCCATAGTCTGAACTAGGCTCACTGGATTCCTGTGGGGTTGTTTTCTGTGTTCCTCTGTTCCCTGGATTTCTTTATTTTCTTTTTAAAAATTTTTTTTTTTTTTTTTAGAGACAGTCTCACTTTGTCACCCTCAGTAGAGTGCCATGGCATTACAGCTCACAGCAACCTCCAGCTCTTGGGCTCAGGTGATTCTCTTGCCTCAGCTTCCCGAGTAGCTGGGACTATAGGTGCCCGCCACAACACTCGGCTATTTTTTTGTTGCAGTTTGGCTGGGGCCGGGTTTGAACCCACCACCCTCGGTGTATGGGGCTGGTGCCCTACTCACTGAGCCACAGGCGCCGCCCAATTTTCTTTTTAGTTTATGAGGATCTGTCAAACTTTTTCAGAGTGGTTGAACCATTTTATACCCTTATCAGCAATGTTACCAGCGTTCCCATTTCTCCACATCTTCATCAATGTTTATTTTTCATTCTTTTGATTATAGCCACCCTCATCGGTGTAAAATGATACCTCGTTGTGTTTTTTTTGTTGGAAGTAGAGTCTCATTGTGTTGCCCAAACTGGTCTCAGACTCCTAGGCTCAAGGTATTCTCTCACCACAGCTTCCAGCGTAGCTGGGATTACAGGCATATGTCACTGTAGCTGGTGTCATTGTGGTTTTGATAAGCGTTTCCATGATGACTAATGATGTTGGTCATCTTTTCTTTTTTTTTTTTTTTTTTGAGACAGAGTCTCAAACTGTCACCCTGGATAGAGTGCTGTGGCATCACAGCTCACAGCAACCTCCAACTCCTGGGCTCAAGTGAGTCTCCTGCCTCCACCTCCCAAGTAGCTGGGACTACAGGCGCCCGCCACAACGCCTGGCCATTTTTTTTTTTGGTTGCAGCCGTCATTGTTGTTTGGCAGGTCCGGGCTGGATTCGAACCCGCCAGCTCAGGTGTACGTGGCTGGCACCTTAGCCTGTTGAGCCACAGGCACCGAGCCGATGTTGGTCATCTTTTCATGTGCTTGTTGGCCATTTGTATATCTTTAGAGAAATGTGTATTTATGTTCTTTGTCTTTTAAAAAAAATTTTGTCTTTTTGTTGTTGTGTTGTAAGAGATTTTTGTGTATTCTGAATGGTAGACATTCATCTTTTTTTTTTTTTTCTTTTTTTTTGAGGCAGAGTGTCACTTTGTTACACCTGATAGAGTGCCGAGGCATCATAGCTTACAGCAACCTCAAACTCTTGGGCTCAAGTGATCCTCTTGTCTCAGCCTCCCAAGTAGCTAGGACTACAGGTGCTTGCCACAACACCTGGCTGTTTTTTAGAGACTAGGTCTTGATCTTGCTCAGACTGGTCTTGAACTCCTGAGCTCAAGCAATCCACTTGCTGGGCCTCCCAGAGTGCTAGGATTTATAGGCATTAACCATTGCACCTGGTGCGACATTCATCTTTTTTTTTTTTTTTTTTGTAGAGACAGAGTTTTACACTATTGCTCTCAGTAGAGTGCCGTGGCTCACAGCAATCTCCAACTCTTGGGCTTAGGCGATTCTCTTGCCTCAGCCTCCTGAGTAGCTGGGACCACAGGCACCCACCACAACGCCTGGCTATTTTTTTGTTGCAGTTAGGCTGGGGCTGGTTTGAACCCACCACCCTCAGTATATGGGGCCGATGCCTTACTGACTGAGCCACAGGTGCCACCCCTGACAGTCATCTTTTTTTTTTTTTTTTTTTTTGAGACAGAGCCTTAAGCTGTCACCCTGGATAGAGTGCTGTAGCATCGCAGCTCACAGCAACCTCCAATTCTTGGGCTCAAGCGAGTCTCCTGCCTCCACCTCCCAAGTAGCTGGGCCTACAGGTGCCCGCCACAACGCCTGGCCAGTTTTTTTGGTTGCAGCCATCATTGTTGTTTGGCGGGCCCAGGCTGGATTCGAATCCGCCAGCTCAGGTGTACGTGACTGGTGCCTTAGCCCATTGAGCCACAGGCGCCGAGCCACATTCATCTTTTTTAAAAACATAATTTTGGGCTTGGCACCTGTAGCACAGTGGTTATGGTGCCAGCCACATACACCCAGGCTGGCAGGTTCAAACCTGACCCCGGCCAAAACTGCAACCAAAAAATAGCTGGGCGGAATAACTGTAGTCCCAGCTATTCGGGAGGCTGAGGCAACAGAATTGCCTAAGCCCAGGAGTTGGAGGTTGCTGTGAGCTGTGTAATGCCACAGCTACTACTGAGGGCAATAGAGTGAGACTCTGTCTCTACAAAAAAAAAATAAATAACTGGGCATTGTGGCAGGCGCCTATAGTCCCAGCTACTTGGGAGGCTTAGGCAAGAGAATCACTTCAGCCCAAGTGTCTGAGGTTGCGGTGAGCTACGACGCCACAGCACTCTACTGAGGGCAACAAAGTAAGACTCTGTCTCAAAAAAAAAAATAAAAATGTTCATAGAAGGAAGCACCTAAGTAATGGAAGAAGGAGAAAGGGATTAGGAGTGCTTCTCTGGAGGTAACATTTGATGTCAGCCTTTAAGAACAATTATAATTTCAACCACCAAAGAAAAATGAAAGGATATTCCAGATAAAGGCAAAAGCATCAATTAGCTATGAGATATAAAAAAGCTAGGTACATGGGGCTGGCACCCTACCCACTGAACCACAGGTGCCGCCCCCTGGCTATTTTTTAGAGACGGGATCTAGCTCTTGCTCAGGCTGGTCTCGAACCTGTGAGCTCAGACCTCTGCCTCCCAAGTGCTGGGATTATAGGCATGAGCCACTGTGCCTGGCTTATGAACATTTCTATAATGGAACACTTTTTATTATCTGTCTCAAACCACTAGATTGTGTTTCTAGAGTCAGGGATGGTATTTGATACATTTCTGTCCTTAGTGTCTAGAGCAGTGGTTCTCAACTTTCCTAATGCCACGGCCCTTTAATACAGAACTTCTGGTCTAGAATATGACCTGTACATAGTAAATGCTAATAAATGCTGAATGAAACTTGAGCATAGACTGGAATTTTGAGCATAGACTGAAGAAATATTTCCCAGTAATAACATCATTGCTGTAGAAGAGATAAGGTGGGGCTGCACTAGATTTATTTGTATAATAAATATATTAGGTCCTGCTATATGCCAGGAACTCCGCTTAGTATTCAACAGAAAATAATCCCTATTGTCAAGTAGACAGGTAATGTAAATTCTAGAAAACAGGCTGGGCATGGTGGCCTACACCCATAACCCTAGCATAGTGGTTCTCAACCTTCCTAATGCTGTGGCCCTTTAGTACAGTTCCTATGGGTTGCGACCCACAGGTTGAGAACTTAGCACTTTGGGAGGTGTGGCGGGAGGATTGCCCAAGGTCAGGAGTTCAAGACCAGTTTGAGCAAGAGTGAGATCCAATGTCTACTAAAAATAGAATTAGCTGGAGTTGTAGTCCCAGCTACTTGGGAGGCTGAGACAGGAGGATTCCTTGAGCCTAGGACTTTGAGATTGCTTTGAACTACGCTGAGCTGGGCATTCTAGCCTGGGTCATTGAGTGATACTCTGTCTCCAAAAAAAAGAAAAAAATGTTTTAGAAAACAAAGTAAAGTAGGGCAAAGGGTTATGGAGTGACGGGGGTGAAGTGAAGAGCCTTTAAAAGTCAACTTAAAAGGATCTGGACCAAGAATCAGAAGACTTGGATTCTTCTTCTGTTTCTATGCTTTGTGACTTAGCAAAATTACTTACATTTTTCCAAGTTGTAGTTTGTCTATAAAATGGGCATAGGAATCCCTGCTGTGATAGTTTGAGAGATGTTGTAAAGATTTAGTGAGTTAATGGATATTGAATGTGCTTTGTTAAATGGTGAATAGCATGATACTTGGCTTTCCCTTTCTGAAGTTGAGAGGATGAGTGAGCAGTGTGGGAGCCAGCCAGACATTTTCAGCACCTTGAAGGCAAAAAGAACTAGTTTCTTTTTTTCCTTTTCCTTTCTTTTTTTTCTTTTTCTTTTTTGTAGGGACTGGGTCTTGCTGTGTTGCCCAGGCTGGTCTCGAATTCCTGGTCCCAAGTGATCCTCCCACTTCAGCCTCCCAAAGTGCTAGGATTATAGCCATGAGCACCTGGCCAGGAACTAGTATCTAATAGAAACTTTATTATTTTTATTATTTTTATTTTTTTTGAGACAGAGCCTCTAGCTGTCACCCTGGATAGAGTGCTCTGGCATCACAGCTCACAGCAACCTCCAATTCCTGGGCTCAAGCGAGTCTCTTGCCTCTGCCTCCCAAGTAGCTGGGATTACAGGCGCCCGCCACAACGCTGGGCCATTTTTTTTTTTTTTTTTTGGTTGCAGCCATCATTGTTGTTTGGCGGCCCAGGCTGGATTCGAACCCGCCAGCTGAGGTATACGTGGCTGGCGCCTTAGCCCGCTGAGCCACAGGTGCCGAGCCTCTACTAGAAACTTTAATGCCACCTTGCCTGGAACTTACTAATGCAACCCTGATCCAGGGGCCGAGAGCGAAACTCATGCTCCCAGTGGCTCTCCATGTGAATTGGCAAAGGGGAATAGTCTTGAGAACTTGGGTCCTATTCTACTTGCCCTTCAGGAGGAAAAATGTGGAGACTACGCTCCTCCACTCTTCCTCTCAGTTCAGCCTTATTTCTTGCTGGGTCTTTTTTTTTTAGAGACAGAGTCTCACTTTGTCACCCTTGGTAGAATGCCATGGCTTCACGGCTCACAGCAACCTCCAGCTACTGGGCTTAGGCCATTCTCTTGTCTCAGCCTCCCGAGTAACTGGGACTACAGGCGCCTGCCACAATGCCTGGCTATTTTTTTGTTATAGTTTGGCCAGAGTCGGGTTTGAACCCGCCACCCTTGGTATATGGGGCCTGCGCCCTACTCACTGAGCCACAGCCACTGCCCTTCTTGCTAGGTCTTAACCTAACCCAAGGGAGTAATAATCAACAGTCATCTGGGAACATGTAGATTGAACCAACTTGCTTTGAGTTCTGTACTTTGTAGCAATGTAGACCATAGAAGAAACTAAAACATGGTCTCTATTGTTGTCTTTGTAGAACTTAAACAAATCAGATAATTTCTTAAGTAACTAGAGGGCAGCTAAATATAAAAGGATATGTTAATGAAAGAGGCCAGATTAGTGGGTACTTCTAAAGAGTGCTTCAATGGGTCCTGCACATATAGACTGAATAGATTTAGATTAGTAGTTCTTTTTTTTTAAGAGACAGAGTGTCATTTTGTCGCCCTCGGTAGAGTGCTGAGGCGTCACAGTTCACAGCAACCTCCAGCTCTTGGGCTTAAGTGATTCTTGCCTGCCACAATGCTCAGCTGTTTTTTTGTTGCAGTTCGGCAGGGCCGGGTTTGAACCCGCCACGCTCGGTATATGGGGCTGGCGCCCTGCTCACTGAGCCACAGGTGCTGCCCCTAAAGTGCATTTTTTGTTTGTTTGTTTGCAGTTTTTGGCCGGGTCTGGGTTTGAACCTGCGACTTCACATGGGGCCGGCGCCCTACTCCTTTGAGCCACAGGCGCTACCCTGATTAGTAGTTCTTTTTTGTGCTACTTTAGTGAAGTCTTTTCTTTTTTTCTTATATCCAGTATGACCTCTACTTTTCTGAAGCCTCTAACTTATGGTCATTAGCACATTGTGCTTTTATTACAATCATTTGTGTATAGTATAGTACCACATATTATGTGTAGTAGAGGCCACACATTGTATGATTCCATTTATATAAGGCAGACTTTGGAGTCAGACTTTCTGGGTTTCAATGTTGGCTCTGCTCACTAGCAGTGACCTTAGGGAATTTATTAAACTCCTAAAACCTACAAGTTTCTCATGTATACAATGGGAATAATACTCACAGAGGATTATTATGATGATTAAAAGAGATAATCTCTGTAAAGGTTTTGATGAGTGTCTGGTCCATTATAAATATTCATTAAATGTTAGCTATAATTGTTCTTATAAAGTTATCCTTCTTGGCCAGTGCTGTCCAATTTGTTGGGTTTGTGATCACCCAATTTGTGATTCTGGGACTGTTCTTTAGCTCTACTATCCTATATAGTAGCTACTAGCCACTGGGATTCTGCAAGTGTATTGAGAGTGGGGCTGATCATGAAAGGTCTTGATGGTGAGGAAGGCAGAGTAGTGAATTAAAGTTGTTTTTCTTTTTGTTTTTTTTTTTTTTTTGAGACAGAGCTTCAGGCTGTCACCCTGGATAGAGTGTCGTGGCATCACAGCTCATAGCAACCTCCAATTCCTGGGCTCAAGCGAGTCTCCTGCCTCTGCCTCCCAAGTAGCTGGGACTACAGGCGCCCGCCACAACGCCCGGCCATTTTTTTTGGTTGCAGCCGTCATTGTTGATTGGCAGGCCCGGGCTGGATTCGAACCCGCCAGCTCAGGTGAACGTGGCTGGTGCCTTAGCCCATTGAGCCATAGGCACCGAGCCGAATTAAAGTGTTTTAAAGATAATTTGGCTTTAAAACCTAAATTTAAGAGTTAACCATATAACCTAGCTATTTTGCTTCTAGCTGTGTATCTATGAGAATTAAAAACACATTCACGACAAAGCTTGTACATGAATATTCATAATAACATTATTAATAATATCCAAGAAGTGGAAACAACCCAAATGTCTTTTTTTTTTTGAAACAGAGTCTCCCTCACTAGAGGGAGTTTTTGAAACTATGTCTCCCTCACTGGAGTGCTGTGGTGTCACAGATCACAGCAACCTCAAACTCTTTGGACTTAAGTGATTCTCTTGCCTCAGCCTCCCAAGTAGCTGGGACAACGCCTGGCTGTTTTCTTTGTTGTAGTTGTCATTACTGTTGCTTGGCAGGCCTGGGCTTGGTTCGAACCCACCAGCTCCGGTGTATGTGGCTGGTGCCCTAGGCACTGAGCTACAGGTACCGAGCCAACAACCCAAATGTCTTATCAATTGATGAATAAATAAAAATGTGGTGTATTTATATGTTTCTATATTTAGCCATAAAATGGAATAAAGTACTACTACATGGATGAATCTTGAAAACATTACGCTAAGTGAAAAGGCCATATGTTGTATAATTCCACTGATATAAAGTGCCCCAAATAGACAAATCTATAGAGACAGAAAGAAAGTAGATTAATAGTTAGTTGCCAAGGTCTAGGGGGAGGGGATAATAGGAATTTGCTGCCAGTGGGTATGGAATTTCTTTCTTTTTTTTTTTTGGTTGGGGCTGGGTTTGAACCTGCCACCTCTGGCATATGGGGCTGGCACCTTACTCCTTTGAGCCAAAGGCACTGTCCTTTTTTTTTTTTTTTTTGAGACAGAGTGTCACTATGTCGCCTTCAGTAGAGTGCCGTGGCATCACAGCTCACAGCAACCTCAAACTCCTGGGCTTAAGTGATTCTCTTGTCTCAGCCTCCCAAGTAGCTGGGACTATAGGCACCCGCCACATGTCTGGCTATATTTTAGTTGCAATTGTCATTGTTGTTTAGCTGGCCTGGGCCGAGTTTGAACCCGCCAGCCTTGGTGCATGTGGCTGGTGCCATAACCAATGTGCTACAGGTGCTGAGCCTTGGAATTTATTTTTGGGGTAATGAAAATGTTCTGAAATTAGATCGTGGTGATAGTTGTACAACCCTGTGAGTGTACTAAAAATCACTGAATTACACAATCTAAAAGGAATAATTGTATTTGTGAATTTTATCTCAATGAAAACAAAAATAATTAGAGTTTGCTGAGAACTGTTCTAACACAGTTGTAGAAAATTGTAATTTATTTTCTTTTCTGATTAGAAGTCTTCCTCCAGGATTTTAGTCCACACAGGTTAGACTTATGGGTCCATTCCAGGTTTAGATGTGAGCCTGAACATGATCTTAGACATGGGGCCACCAGTGGGTAGGTGGAAGATGTAGCATTGTCCTGTTTTGGTGGGTAAGGATTGGCATGGATAAAGCATTCCTGTAGCCTGGGAACAGTTATCTCTGTTCTGATGACATCTGGAATATCACACAATTGTAGGCCAAATATAGGTGCCAAATCATTGGCTTGAATTCTTTATGGAGAATTCCCTGGGAACCAGCTGAGGAAATGGAGAAAGAGAGATAACCTGAGCTTGTGGGAACAATCAGGTGAGAGGTAGTGACAGACATTTTTTTTTTTTTTTTTTTTTTTGAGACAGAGCCTCAAGCTGTCATCCTGGATAGAGTGCTGTAGCATCACAGCTCACAGCAACCTCCAATTCCTGGGCTAAAGCAAGTCTCTTGTCTCCACCTCCCAAGTAGCTGGGACTACAGGCGCCCGCCACAATGCCTGGCCATTTTTTGGTTGCAGCCATCATTGTCGTTTGGCGGGTCTGGGCTGGATTCGAACCCGCCAGCTCAGGTGTACATAGCTGGCGCCTTAGCCCGTTGAGCCACAGGCGCCGAGCCGTGACAGACATTCTTTTCACCTTTTTACAGATAAGCAATTGATTTTTTTTTCACTCTGTAAACATCTTTTGGTGAACTTCTTTGTGGCTGGCACTGTATTTTGTGCTATAAGAAGAGAGACTTAGGCCATGTCCTCAAGGAGTTCTCAAACACACCTAGGAGGTGAAATAAACATCTAGGATGTTAAGGGTCCAGGGACTAGTTGAGATAGTATTGTGCACAGGTAGACGAGGGAGAGTTGGCTGTGGGCCTGGTAATGAGAGAGGAGGCTTGTGAAACCCAGTCTGAATCTAGGGCTGGAGGTCCAGTATACACCAGGTAAAAGCCTTCTGGGAGAATAAGGCAGGATACATTTCCTTATCCTTATACTTCCTGTCCTGTTTTCTGTTTCTGTACTGTTCACTTTTGCCTTCCAACAAATAGGCCTTTAAGCATCTGTTCTGAGACTGGACCTATGCGGGGCAAAACTGGAAAAAGGCATTGTGAAACCTTGGCCCTGATTTTAGAAGTGCTTAACAAACTAGGGGACATAGACTTGGAAACAGTGGACTTTAATGGGTCAGGATAAATAATAGAGATGGACTTGGTATGTGAGACTATAGACTGACTTGGGATTAGATAAATTTACCCTTAAATAAGCTTTGGGATGGGCTGAGTGGAGGAACTTGTTAAGGTTATTGCCAGAAGAGCAAGCAGATGTATGGAATGCTTCTTTGGGGGTGTGGGCTATTTGGGGGCCTTTCATTTCACCTTCAGATTTGGTGAAGGAATAGGAGTTCTATGTCCAGAAATCTCTTTCTCTCCCTATCATCCCCTCTAAGCAGTGCTGGGTTGACTGCAGAAGGCCCTTTCCTGTGCTGCACTTGTCCCCTTGCTGTTTTGGAAAGGTGACTTGAAACCTGAGATGTGCCAGAGCTATCTGTGAGTTGCTATGAAGCTAGAAACAGGTGAGGCATCTAGTTCTGCTTGAGTTAAAGAGTGAGGGGTTTGTCCTCTTTAGCCAGTTTAAGGCCTGCCTTTGATATGAAACTGGTTAAGTAGTCAACAATGCTTGTTTTTCATTTGGGGCTATTTTCAGCCCTGGAGTACAGCAAGGTGGAATGATTGAGATGCTTTTATGGGGTGTAAGCTTTTGCTAGATCCTGTTTGCCAAGAAATGTACCCAGCCATTTTCCAGGAGATCAACTTTTCTAAATAAGCAGTGTTAAAATGAAGGAGCACTTCCTTTCCTTCTCAACGGACAATTTTAGAAAGTGAGGGTGTGTTCAGTTTAATACTACAGTATATCTCTACTCAGGTCCTAAGTAGAGATGCTATATATTACCCAGGCTGTAGGGCAGTGGTGTGATCATAGCTCACTGTAGCCTTGAACTCCTTGGCTCAATATCCTCCTGCTTCAACCTCCCGGGTATCTGGGTCTACAGGTACATGCCATCATGCCTGGCTTTTAAATGTTTTTATAGAAGCGAGGTCTCTCTGTGTTGCTCAGCCTGGTCTTGAATTCCTGATCTCAAGTGATCCTCCTGTTTTGGCCTCCCAAATGCTAGGATTCCAGGTGACAGCTACTGCTCCCAGCCTATCTAGGCTTTTTTTTGAGGATCTAGCTTCTTGGCCTGGCAGACACCTAACAGGGTATATGTACTTTGTTTTTAGTATTGTGGAGGTGAGTAGGGATAGTCTGAGTCTTTTCAAAGTCAACAGGAGATATAGTTATCTAGGCTGGTGCTGATAATATAGATAAGGATATTATAAGGTACATAACTTTGAAGAACTATCCTTGAGTGGGGAGATAGGTAAACAGGTGTTACAGGGTTGCTAGGTAAGTATTAAAGGAGCTATAAAAGCAAGGAGGGGATCTTTTTACTTTGTGAGGGGTGTATTGGGGAGGGACTTTTTACTCTGAGGCTTCAACTCTTATTCTTCCTTTCTGTAATTGTTAACTCATTAGAATCTCCCTTACCACCTGACCATGTGTGTTATGTTTCATGAGTGTTACTTTTTCATCAAGATTGCTACTATTTGGGAGGCTAGATATTCTTTTTTTCTTGTGGCCTCTTAGATGTATGACCTGGACACATGTCACTTACCCTCCCTGCACCTCAATTGCATTATCTGTAAAATGAGGCCAATGATGGGTAATTTGCAATCTGAGAGCAGGGGCCAGTCCAGATGGTGATCTCTCAAGGTCCATTTGATTTTTCTAAATCTGTGATTTCTATGATCATCCCTTTCTTGTGCTAATATAGGGATGGACATCCAAGAGGCTTTACATTTGTCAGAGATTGCTGAGGATGTTTTATGGCCCCTCAGAAATCTTTAGAACTTTTTTAGAACTATCACCTCTGTTAAAACTGCATACTCAGCAGCATTGTGACAAGGACTCTTGGCTTCTCCTGGCCATAATCAGTCTTCCTAGCCTGGTAGTGAGGATTTGGTTGAAGTTTTAAGCTCAAAATGATATTGTAGGGTGGCGCTTGTGGCTCAGTGAGTAGGATGGCGGCACCATACCAAGGGTGGTGGGTTTAAGCCTGGCCCCAGCCAAACTGCAACAAAAAATAGCCGAGCGTTGTGGCGGGTGTCTGTAGTCCCAGCTACTTGGGAGGCTGAGGCAAGAGAATCACCTAAACCCAAGAGGCGGAGGTTGCTGTGAGCTGTGATGCCACGGCACTCTACTGAGGGTGACAAACTGAGACTCTTAAAAAAAAAAAAGATATTATATTTAGATATATTTTCTAGTATAACTTTCTTTTTTTTTTTTTTTGAGACAGAGTCTCACTACGTCACTCTCAGTTGAGTGCTGTGGCGTCACAGCTCACAGCAACCTCCAACTCTTGGGCTTAAGCAATTCTCTTGCATCAGCCTCCCAAGTATCTGGGACTACAGGTACCTGCCACAATGCCCAGCTATTTTTTGGTTGTAGTTGTTATTTTTTTTTTTTTTCCTTTTTTGAGACAGATCCTCAAGCTGTCACCCTGGATAAAGTGCCGTGGCTTCACAGCTCATAGCAACCTCCAGCTCCTGGGCTCAAGCGAGTCTCTTGCCTCCGCCTCCCAAGTAGCTGGGACTACAGGCGCCTGCCACAATACCCGGCTATTTTTTGGTTGCAGCCGACATTGTTTGGCGAGCCTGGGCTGAATTTGAACCCGCCAGCTCAGGTGTACGTGGCTGGTGCCTTAGCTGCTTGAGCCACAGGCACTGAGCCGGTTGTAGTTGTTATTGTTGTTTGGCAGGCCTGGGTTGGGTTTGAACCCGCCAGCTGTGGTGTATGTGGCTGGTGCTGTAGCCGCTTGAGCTAGAGGCGCCAAGTCTAGTATAACTTTCATTATCAGGTAGGTCAGCTGGAAGTACTGGTTTTCTGATTTTGCTTCTCAAAGGCGTTGTTTGAGGAGTAGGATGGATTCCCCCACCCTTAGGACTTTCACTTCTGTAGGCATTGAGCCCGAAGTCTAAAGCTCTATGCAGTACTCTGTTCATGTACAATATCAACTTGAGCTCTAAACTTGTAGAATAATCAACTTTGGTAGGATTTGGGGTCCCATGGTTGGACTTACCAGGAAGTTATAAGAACTCTGAGCCACAGCTAAGCTCCTCACTAATTAGATAAGTGATTTTAATCAGTGTGCTGTGGCATAATGGTATGCAGCGAGAGGATCTTAGGTGTGCTGTGAAAACTTTGAAGGATCATTAATGGGCGGCACCTGTGGCTCAAAGGAGTAGGGCGCTGGCCCCATATGCTGCAGGTGGCGGGTTCAGACCCAGCCCTGGCCAAACACTGTAAAGATCATTAATTAAATTATTTAAGAGAAAAGTTCAAAGCATAGTAAGTATATTCTTTTTTTTACTCCTTTTTTTTCTTTTGAAGCAGTCTCAAGCCATCGACCTAGGAGGAGTGCAGTGGCGTCACAACTCACAGCAATCTCAAACTCTTGGGCTCAAGCGATCTTCTGCCTCAGTCTCCCCTGTAGCTGGGACTATAGGAGCCTGTCACAATGCCTGGCTATTTTGTTGATGTTGCAGTTGTCATTGTTGTTTTAGCAGGGCTGGACTAGGTTTGAACCCTCCAGCCTCAGTGTATGTGGCCGACGCTCTACCCACTGTGCTATGGGTGCCACCTTTTACTCTTTTTTTGATCAACATAATTTAAGTGTACTGCAGAAGTGTAACTATAGGTTCAAGTGTGCCGTGAGATAAAAAAGGTTGAAAAACAGTGAATTAGGTACTTACTAATGTTCATTATTATGATGCAAAAACAAATGTATATTGAGTACTTATGTGTCAATTATAGGTTTATTTAATTCTCACAACAGCCAATGATTTTATTATTCTCATTTTATAGATGAAGAATCTAAAATTATATATCTAATACTTGGTGGAAGTAGGACTCAAACTTAATTAGAAATGTCATTTTTTAATTCCAAATTCCATGTTTTTATTTTTATTTTTTGATAGAGTCTCACTTTGTCGCCCTTGGTTGAGTTCTGAGTTCTGTGACATCATCGCTGACAGCAACCTCAAACTCCTGGGCTTAAGCGATTCTCTTGCCTCAGCCTCTCAAGTAGGTGGGACTACAGGTGCCTGCCACAACACCCGGCTAACACCTTGCTCTTACTCAGGCTGGTCTCAAACCCATGAGCTCAGGCAATCCACCTGCCTTAGCCTCCCAGAATGCTAGGATTACAGGTGTGAGCCACAGTGCACGGCTTCAAAGCCTATATTTTTAAACACTCACTATGCTGCCTCCTCTGTAGTCTGGATATATACTTACATTTTGGTGGGCCAGGCTGTCTCTTTGGAATGAGGGAGATATGGTTACTTGCTGTGTCTTCCTTAGCACCTGGATCATTTATTTTTGGAATGCCTGCTGAATGCCAGGCACTATTTAGATACCAGGGATACTAATTTAATTAGTATTTTTATCTATTTGATAAAAACGATAATATAGCAAAAGTTAAGTGCAAAGAGCTAGAACCCAAGTCCTGGCTTCACTTCCTACTAGCTTTGTGATCTTGAACAAGTTATTTAGCTTCTCTTGACTCAGTGAGTATGTTTAAAGTTCTTAGAATAGTGCCTGTTACCGAGTAAGTACTCAATCATGTTAGCTATTATTAGTATTATTTCTGAATTGAGGACTAATATTATGTCAGGCTTTGGGAATACAGTGGTTAACAAGATAATTTTAACTCTGTCATTACAGAGTTTACAATTTAGTGAGAAAGAGAGATTTTTAAATAAGTGATTAGAAATATAAAGGCTCTAATGAAGTGCAGAGTGCAGTGGATGTCTGTGACAGAGGAACCTAATCCCATCTGAGGACTCAGGATTCTCTGAGTAAATGGGTTTTTTGTTTTTTTTTTAAATTTTTATTATAGAGACTCACTTGATCACCCTCAGTAGAGTGCTATGAGCTTGTGACGTTGCACTCAATGTCCAACTCCGGGGCTTAGGCAATTCTCTTGCCTTAGCCTCCTGAGTAGCTGGGATTATAGGCACCTGCCACAATGCCTGGCTATTTTTTGTTGCAGTTTGGCTGGGGCCAGGTTTGAACCCACCACCCTTGGTATATGGGGCCAGTGCCCTATCCACTGAGCCACAGGTGCTGCCCTCTCTGAGTAAATGTGAAAGTTGAGGCCCAAGGTGGAACAGAACAGCACAGATTCCTGTGTCTGACTATCTGGGCTTAAATAATGGCTCTGCCATATACTAGCTGTGCAGCTTTGGGCAGGTAACTTAAGCGGTTTGCGCCTTTTATCTGAACATTAGAGATATATTAATAATAGTATATCTTACAAGGAAGATCTAATGATTAATAAGTAATATTTGTCAAGTGGTTAGGGCAGTGCCTCATACATAATAAGTATGCTAAATAAATAGATGAAACAGTCTTTTTAAAGCATAAATCTTGGTATTCTTCTTTTTAAAACCTTTTATATTTATTTATTTATTTATTTATTTTGAGGCAGAGTCTTACTATGTCGCCCTTGGTAGAGTGCTGTGGCGTCACAGCTTACAGCAACCTCCAACTCTTGGGCTTAAGCGATTCTCTTGTCTCAGCCTCCTGAGTAGCTGGGATTATAGGCACCTGCCACAACATCTGGCTATTTTTTTGGCTGCAGTTGTCATCACTTTTGTTTAGCTGGCCCAGGCCGGGTTCAAACCCGCCAGCCTCGGTGTATGTGGTTGATGCCCTACCCGTAGAGCACTGGCACCTCCTATTTTCATTTATTTTATTTTATTTTATTTTTGAGACAGATTCTCACTACATTGTCCTTGGTAGAGTGCTGTGGCATCATAGCTCACAGCAACCTCAAGCTCTTGAAGGGCTTAAGCCATATCCCTTGCTCAGCCTCCAAATTAGCTAGGACTACAGGTGTTTGCCATAGCACCCGGCTGTTTTGTTGTTGTTGTCATTGTTGTTTAGCAGGCCTGGGCTGGGTTTGAACCTGTCAGCCCCACTGTATGTGGCCGGTGCCCTAGCCACTGAACCATGGGTACTGAGCCTAAAACCTTTTATTATTAACTTATCCTATCATATAGATTAAGGTCTAAATATTTTATTCATTTATTTGAGACAGAGTCTCAAGCTATTGCCCTGGGTAGAGTGCTGTGGCGTCATAGCTCACAACAACCCCCAACTCTTGGTCTCAAGTAATCCTTTTGCCTCAGTTTTTCTATTTTTAGTAGAGATGGGGTTCTTGCTTTTTGCTCAGGCTGGTCTCGAAATTGCAAGCTCAAATAATCCATCCACCTTGGCTTCCCAGAGTGCTAGGATCATAGGCGTGAACCATGGCACCTGGCCTAAGGTCTAAGTATTTTAATATGGTTATTAAGTAGGATGATAGTTTTTGTTTACATCTATTTTTCTGGCCCTTTTTCACTCTCAGAGGTGATTCTATTTAGATCATAAATTACATGGTTGCCCCTCATATGAGGCCTTCCATGATCTGACCCTTTTGTATTGCTCCAGTTGCAACTTTTGACATTGCTCCACAAGCATCTTATCTAAGTGTTTCTATGAAATAATTGTCATTTCCCAAAGGCGTTTTTTTTCCTGAGTCTTTGCATATGCCGTTATTTTTCCCTGGAATGACTTTCCTTTCACCTTCATCTATCTCTCTTCCTCTGCTGATCCCCTCCTGGCATGTACCTATTAATTCTTCAAGATATACTTGAGTTATCTTCTCTATGAAGATTTGGATTTGCATGCCTACTACCTATGTTCATTTTCTCTTTCGTACAGTTACCTTAATTAGCATAGCTCTTCATTATGGTTCTTATCACCATTGTACAGTAATTGTTTACTTTTATGTCCTCTTACCAGAGTTTGAATTGTTAGAGGGCAGGGCTGATTACTCTCTCTCTCTTTCTTTCTTTCTTTTTTTGAGACAGAGTCTCCAGCTGTTGCCCTGGGTAGAGTGTCGTGGCATCATAGCTCATAGCAACCTCAGACTCCTGGGCTTATGCAATTCTCTAGCCTCAGCCTCCCTAGTAGTACAGGTGTCTGCCACTGTGCCTGGCTATTTATTTTGTTATAGTTGTCATTGCTGTTTTACCTGCCCTGGGCTGGGTTCGAACCTGCCAGCTTTGGTGTATGTGGCCAGTGCCCTACCCACTGAGCTATGGGCGCCGCCTCTTTATTACATTTTTAAAAATGTATTGAACTATGGCATATATATAGACAGTGCATCCCAAAGGTCACCATAGATAGGAAACTTAGCAAACTCATATTATACTATGTATTTTATATTTTTAATATTTATATATCAACACAGAGAAATATTTTATAAATTTTATAATGATTATTTTGTAAATAAAGGTACATTTAGCTATAATTTCCCATTTTCTCTATGTATGTATGGCCACCATTAGGGACACCCTGTATACTAAAATGAATCAAATGCTTGATGCATTTTTACCAGTGTGTATATTCAAATGACTACACTCAGAATGACACAGATACATTTCTGCATCTGCTGCATTGAGGTCAGCAACATTTTCTGTGAAAGGCCAGATAGTAAAAATTTTAGGCTTGATGGGTCATATGGCAAGTTGTAGCAGGAAAGCAACCATAGGCAATATGTGATGAATGTGTATGGTTGTGTTCCAATAAAACTTTATTTACAAAGCTAAGGTGTTGGAGTGGATTTGGCTTGAGGGCCATAGGCTGATTACTTGTCTAGCACAGATAGCGTCCAAGGACTAACTCAGTAAATGTTTGTAGAATTATAGACAAAGATGGAAACCTTTTCTTGATTGTCTAGCAGAGAGGCAGCTAGTATCTCCAATGCCAGGGGTGTGATTTTTGAGAGGTACTTCTGGGAGCAGGCTGCCTTTTGGCAAGTTGTTGGTGTTCATAGGGGATAAAAATATCCCTTCAGTCACTCTCCTAATTTTGTTGGGCTGTGGTTTTGAGAACTTTAGGGATCTGCAAGAGCAGTAAAGAGGTATTATGTCTTACTCATTTTGTTCCTGGTACCTAACTAGCATAGATGGATGCGGATGGTTAGTAAATATTTATTTTTGAATGAATAAATATATTCAATTTGCTTTTGATATATATATATTTTTTTGAGACAGAGCCTTAAGCTGTCACCCTGGATAGAGTGCTATGGCATCACAGCTCACAGCAACCTCCAATTCCTGGGCTCAAGCGAGTCTCCTGCCTCTGCCTCCCAAGTACCTGGGACTACAGCCACCTGCCACAACGCCCGGCCATTTTTTGGTTGCAGCCGTCATTGTTGTTTGGCGGGCCCGGGCTGGATTCGAACCCACCAGCTCAGGTGTACGTGGCTGGCACCTTAGCTACTTGAGCCACAGGCACTGAGCCTGCTTTTGATATTTTAACAAGCCTAATGGAAATTGTACATTTACATCTATGTTAAAAGTCTCTTTGATTTTGGTTTCAGTTATGCCAGTTTTATTTGAACACTAGTTTGCTCATGCTGATTGGTTTTTTGACTGGCAGTTTATGGCATCATAGGACATAAACTTATCCAGTGAGTGAGTGACCTTGGGCACAAGTATAGAGCCAAAATAAACAACTGGTAGCAGTAGCAGGGCCTAGTGCTTGAATAGCTGTATGTTTACTTTCATTTTCTTGTTTCTTAGCACTATTAACTAATAACAGTATTTAGATGAAGCTTTTTTAATTATAGAGGGCTGGTTAAAATCTGGGTCAACATTTTGAAAAGAAAAAGTAGTGATAATAAATACAACTGAAAAGGTTGAATTATTTCTCAATAAATGCCTTTCATTCGTGAACAAAATTATTCAAAATGTGAAGGGCTGTGAAGGAAGATAATCTAAGTATTGATTAAAAGAATAGATCCTACTATGTCTGAGTCAGGAATAAAGTTAAATGCTCTCACTGGAACTCAGATTTTTTTCTTCCTATGGTTGGCCTTCATCACAAGTGCCATTTTACTTATTTTTTTGATCACTTGGAACTCTTAATTTATAGATTTATATCTTAGGCTGAGGGTAAATTTTCAAGTAATCCCTTGTTTTCCCATCCTTATTCCCCATCCCAATAACCACCACACACATATGCTAGAGCTGGCCAGGCATACAAGGATTGTCCACTGAGTGAATCTTAATTCCTGCTGCCTCTCATTTCTTCAGAAATATTTATGTGTATTTGATGAAGAGCGGAAGGGATTAGCATGAAGATAGAGATAGTGTGAGAGTTGAGTAACTTTACTATCAGGAATAAAAGGCAAATTGCCCCTTAAGTGCTCCCACTAATGATCTTATATACTTTTTTTTTTTACAGTTTTTGGCTGGGGCAAAACCTCCAGCATATGGGGCCAGTGCCCTACTCCTTTGAGCCACAGGCGCTGCCCGATCTTATATACTTTTTAGAATATAAAATACTCTCAGTCTTTTATTTTATTTGATCTTCATTGCTGTTGTGGGAGGTAGCTCTGTTTGCACAAGAGTAAGAGGAAACTTGTCATGCTGTTATCAAGGCAGCAGAGCCAAGATTTGAAGCCAAGTTTTCTTACTTAGTAACTGTATTTCTTCCAGTACAGCAGTGGTTTTGAAACTGTTTTCAAGTGTCCTAGGGCTTCCTTGAGGTGTCTACAGAATCACTGTGGGAGAGATAAGTCATTGAGAAGAGCTCTAAGGCCGGGTTAGGTGGCTCTCGCCTATAATCCTAGCAGTTTGGGAGGCTGAGGCTGGTGAATTGCTTGCTCTCAGAGGTTCAAGACCAGCTTGAGAAAGAGCAAGACCACATCTTTACTAAAAAAATAGAAAAAGTAGCTGGGCATTGTGGCAGGCACTTGTAATCCCAGCTACTCGAGAGACTGAGGCAAGACAATTGCTTGAGCCAGAGGTTGCTGTGAGCTATGATGATGTCATGGCACTCTACCCAGGGTGACCAAGTAAGACTGTCTCAAAAAAAAAAGAGAAGCGCTCTAGGCTCTCAACCATAGCATCTCCACACTTAACTAATTTTTTTTTTTTCGAGACAAGGTGTAGCTCTGTTACCCAGGTTAGAGTACAGTGGCATCATCATAGCTCACTGTGACTTCAGTCTTCTGGGCTCAAGTGATCCTCCTGCCTTAGCTTCTGAATAGCTGGGACTGTAGGTGCATACCACTGCACCTGGCTAATTTTTAAATTTTTTGTAGAGATGGGGGTCTTGCTATGTTATTCAGTCTGGTCTTGAACTCCTGGCCTCAAGTGATCCTCCTCAGTCTCTGAACGTGCTATGATTATAGCTGTGAGCCACTGCACAGCTATAATTTTTTTTCTTTTTTTTTTTTTTTGAGACAGAGCCTCAAGCTGTCACCCTGAATAGAGTGCTGTGGCATCACAGCTCACAGCAAGCTCCAATTCCTGGGCTCAAGTGAGTCTCCTGGCTCTGCCTCCCAAGTAGCTGGGACTACAGGTACCTGGCCATTTTTTTGGTTGCAGCCGTCATTGTTGTTTGGCGGGCCTGGGCTGGATTCCAACCCACCAGCTCAGGTGTATGTGGCTGGTGCCTTAGCCACTTGAGCCACAGGTGCCAAGCCCACAGCTATAATTTTTTTAACTAAGTCAAAAAAATTTTGAAGAAAATTTTTCTCATGGAAAATTTTAAATTTATTTTAAACTAGAGAAGTATAATATGTATTATACTTTATTATATAATGTGTATATTATATGATATTAATAATAAATAATAAATGAGGGCTGTCTAGAAATCATCCAGCCATGTATATCTATATTTTTCATATTACATGGCTGGATACTTTCTAGACAGTCCTCATATATTAATTATATAATGAACTCTCATGTGCCTATTACTCACCATGTTACAATTTGGCACTCTTGCCAATTTCATCAATTAGATTTTATCTTTCCTCTCCCACCCACCCTTGGATTATTTTAAAGCAAATTCCAAAGTTGTTATTTTATTTTTAAACACTTCAATATACATATATCTCTGAAAGAACTGTATTTAAAAACATAACCAAAATATCATTATCATGCCTAAAAAAAATCATTAACTAGACAGTGTTTATATTTCCCTTAATGAATATTTTTAAAAAGTTGGTTTGTTTATATCATATCAGTATCCAAACAAGGTCTACTTGTTGGTTGATCTAAATCTCGATTCTTTTCTAATCCATAACTTCCTCCCTTATTTTCTTCTTGTAATTTTGTGTTGAAGAAACTGGATCATTTGTCTTGAAGAGTCTCCCAGTTTGGTGATTTTGCTTATTTTCTTCCTATAGTGTTAATTTAAAATGTTTTTTCTTTTTTTGAGACAGAGTTTTGTTTTGTCACTCTTAGCAGAGTGCTGTGATGTTATAGGTCACAGCAACCTCAAATTCTTGGGCTCAAGAGATTCTCTTGCCTTAGCCTCTGGAGTAGCTGGGACTATAAGGCGCCCACCATAATGCCCAGCGAGTGTTAGAGATAGGGTCTTACTCTTGCTCAGGCTGGTCTCAAACCTCTGTGCTCAGGTTAATTCATGTGCCTCAGCCTCCTAGAGTGCTAGGATTACAGGCAGTGAGCCACTGCCCTCGGCTCCTCCCCCCATTTTTTTTTTTTTTGAGACAGTGTCACTAGCCTGTTGTGCAGGTAGTGTGTGCCATGGCATTAGTCTAGCGCAGGGGTCCTCAAATTTTTTAAACAGGGGGCCAGTTCACTGTCCCTCAGACCGTTGGCGGGCTGGACTACAGTTTTTAAAAAAAACTATGAACAAATTCGTATGCACACTGCACATATCTTATTTTGAAGTAAAAAAAAAAAAACGGGAACAAATACAATATTTAGATAATACATTTTTTTTTTTTTGAGACAGAGCCTCAAGCTGTCACCCTGGATAGAGTGCTGTGGCATCACAGCTCACAGCAACCTCCAA
>CAUYRH010002124.1:0-26108 GCA_963574655.1 Perodicticus potto
CCTCCTCCACTGAATGCCTGGGATGCCCCTTCCTCAAACACACCCCTTTCCAGAGTTGTCCCCATCTCCACCGATGGCAGCTCTGTCCTTCTTCTCACATAGCCTATAGCTCTGGGTGTCCTCGTGTACTCCTCTCACACCGCAGATACATTAGATGATGCTATAAAGTCCATCTTGAAAATGTTTTCAGAACCCATAACTTATTCCCATTCCTACTGCTCACACCAGTATCTGCAGTCTGGAATCCTGCCCTCCTTCTCTGATATTTTCCTGCTGCTCCATTGTCCCCTGCCTCTCAAATCAGTTCTCAGCACAGAAGCCAGGGACCCTGTTAAGAGAGAAGCCCTACCATGTTCCTCTTCTGCTCAAAACTGCCCTCTAATTCTCCATCTCAATCAGAGCAAAGGTCACACCCTTTCCAAACCCTCCACTCCTAACATGCTCCAGTCCCACCTCTGTCCTCATCTTGGTGACTCTCTGTCCAGCTCTCCTGGCCACCTGCTCTTCCCAGAACATAGACACCTTCCTGTTTCAGTGCCATTGTGGCTGAGGGTTTCCCCTGCCTGGAAAGAACTTCCTCAGACATCCTCATTGATAATTCACATGTCCTTCAAATCTCTCCTCAAAGATCACCTTTGCAACAAGTCCCTTGCTGATCGTCCAGCACAATAGCCACCATCCCTGTCCTCACCCACCTCTGGGTCATGTTCCTGGTAGCACTTACCATCATCTAACATAAACACTTTTCTTATTTGCTCTGATCACAGAATATAGTCTGTCTCTTCCAACTAGAACACCTGCTCCACAAAATTTTACTTGAATGATATTTCCTAGATGTACAGTCTATCCTGTATCTGACAGACAAACCTCTCACACTGACATCTTTGCTGTCTGTGCTTTTCTCCCCAGTGCTGTGTGTGCCCTCCCTCACCCTCCCTTCCACACTGACCCTCCTGTACACTTCAGCACACAGTGACACTTCTCTCCTCAGAAAGAACAATCCTTGCCTATAGGTCCAGTTTTGCAACAAGCATAAATCTAACTTAGAGCCAGCTTTAGAAATCCATGAGTTTGGAATGGAGTCAGTACTAAGATTTCTAGAGCTAAGGGCAGGGAGGGGGCAGGGAGCAGAGCAGAGAGGAAATTTACCTACGATGGGAAGTGATGGGATCCCTTCTTGTGCTAATTCCAGAATCTGGTTTCTTTAAAAAGGTCGAGTGCAGCAATGTGGATAGAACTGGAGAAAGTTATATTAAGTGCAATAAGCAGGGCAGAGAAAGACAAAAGTTGTGTGCTCCATCAAGTGAGAACTAAAAAAACTGATTTCATGGAGGTAGCAAAAATGATGGTGGTTAGCAGAGTCCGGGAAGGGTAGTGTGGAGGGGGAATCAAAGAGGGTTGGTTAATGAGTACAAAACCACAGTTAGATGCAAGAAATGAGACCCAGTATTCAGTGGCACAATAGAGTGACAATTGTTAATAGCCCAGATGTGGTGGCTCCTGCCTGTGGCAGAATCGCTTTAGGCGATTAGTTCAAGACCATGCTGTGCAATAGTGAGGTTCCATCTCTACTAACTAGTTTTTAAAAAATTAGCTGGGCCTGGTGTCAGCATCTATAATCTAAGATACTCAGGGGGTGAGGCAGGAGGAATGTCTGAGCCCAGGAGTTTGAGGCTGCAGTGACCTAGAATAATGCCACTGCACTCTAGCCCATTCAACACAGTGAGACCCGGTCACAAAAAACATATTCTTTTTAAAATACAATGATTATTGTATATTTCAAAATAATGAGATTTAGTTTAATCTAATTTAGAATGTTCCTTACAAAAGCAAATGCAAAATGTTTGAGGTGATGGATATCCTAATTACCCAGATTTGATCATTACATACTGTATGCGTGCATCAAAATATCATATTTACTCCGCAATTATAAACAACTATTTTGTATTTATAAAAATTAAAAATAAATTTAAAATAAAATAATAAAAATGTTGGGGAAAAGAGGGAAAATGCCATCTAGGAAAGAGCCCTAGAAGGAGGACAAGAGCTGGAGAGTGTGAAGATTTTATGTCTCAGTATCACAGAGACTCCTGTGTGCATGACCCACCCCAGGCCATGTGTCAGCCCCTGTGATCACAGGTCCTGCTGGGACAAGGTTCTACTGAAGGGACATGGACAGTGAAGCAGTGAGGATGACCCTGCCAAGGAGTGACCACATAAAGTCCATGATGGACTGAGCACCGACTGGGCAGAGGCCCTGTCCACAATTGGCTTCTTCCAGCTTTCTCCTGTCCCCACCTGCAAAACACCCAGCACAGCAGACACACAAATTCTGGAAGGTTCTCAGGTCTTCCCATGGGAAGAATTTGGCAAACCAAATTTATATTCAAATTCTTATTTGCATTAGGGAAGCATCTCAGTGCACCACAAAGTTGAGACAGGGACGGAGACCTCCCAGCCCTACCTCTCTGTAACAGGAAAGATAATTAGGAAGGGACACAGTCAGTGTGGGAGAAGGCATCATGGTGGACATGGCGATATGTTGACCTCCCCACCTCCTCACATTAGGCAAAGAGAGATGCAGAGTCATTCAGAAACATTTGCAGAAAGACAAGTCAGAGGCTCTTGAAGTCACAAAGGGGAGGTGTGGACACTTAGTCCTACACAAGGCAGCTGTCTCAGTCTATAGAAAAAAATAAGGAACAAATTCAGGTTAGTCACAGCTATAGGGACACTGAACAACCCAACACACACTCAAAATGTTCCATCCAAGAATCCCCATAGCCCAGTCTTGTCCCCTCTGTCCCACTCCACCCTCATATCACACTCCCTAGGTCTCACCTTTATAAGTTGTGAGAAACACATCTGATCCCTGGGCACTGTCACTGCCTGGTGTTGAACAAAATATGACCTGGTCAGAGCCCATATAAAATGTGGCTACAGGAGGAATTATGTGGCTGGGAGCTCCACCATGGGCTCCTGTCTACACTATCTCAAAGATTAGAGATCACCACCCCCCATACTTACTTCCAGCCTGAGTGTAGCGCCCTCCACTTCCACCTATGGGAAGAAAATGTCCCGTGAGAGGCATGAGAGCAGGCAGGGCCATGAGGTCCTAGAGGAACCCCCTAGTCTTGGATCCCAGAGAAGTTTCCAGAACTGTGACTGAAGAGCCAGGGCAGAATCAGGAATCACAGGGGAAGGAAAGAGTGGATCAACTGCCCTTCAGGAGGTCTGTCCTGAGCAAGGTCCTTCCTTTCTGACCTGTGACCACTGGGGATCAGGTCCCCATCATCACAGTCATCACACTGAAACTTTATCCTTATCACATGTGCTATACAAAACAGTAAGTGTTGGCACACAGGGTCCCCAGGCTGGGGAAGCAGGTGTGTGTGGATGGCACTTCCCAGTAATGGGGTGGGATACACTGTTACTTGGGGTTGAAATCCCAGTAGCACAAGAAAATACAGACCCTGCTACTCACCCCTACCCTACCTGAGCTCTTCTTCTTCCACTTCACAGCAGCAACCACAGCTCCAGTGAGCACAGTTCCAAGGAGAACCAGGCCAGCAACGATGCCCACCATGGGGATGCTGGGCTGGGAAGATGGCTCTGGGAAAGGACAGGAAGGTGAGGGGCCTGACCCCAGCCCTCCGCCCTGAGCCTACTGAAAGGCTCTAGAAGGGCCTCTGCTTTTCCTGAGAAGAGATATGACAGTTCCAACCCCCTCCTTACCCCATCTCAGGGTGAGGGGCTCCAGCAGCCCCTCATGCTGCACATGGCAAGTGTATCTCTCCTCCTCTCCAGAAGGCACCACCACAGCAGCCCACTTCTGGAAGGTTCTGTTGTCCCCGGAAGGCCTGGTCTCTATAAGCTCCGTGTCCTGGGTCTGGTCCTCCCCATTCCGTTGCCAAGTCAGTGTGATCTCTGCAGGGTAGAAGCCCAGGGCCCAGCACTTTAGGGTGGCCTCATGGTCAGAGGTAGGGTGGTGGGTCACACGAGTCTTTGGGGGATCTGAGGAAAAGAGTATAAAATTCAGGCACTTTGTATCCCTCATGGACACTCCAGTAGTGCTCATGTGACATCCTGAGAATGCTCAGGACAACTGGGGTGTGGAAGAGAATGAGAAACCCAGACACCACCCTGGACCCAGGGGTCTGGTATGATGTCCTGTTCCTTGAAACTTCCAGTCTCTGAATAGAACAGGGTCCTGACCTGAGTGGAGTCTGAGTGACCGGAAGGGCTGGAATCAGACCTCCAAACACTGAATGGGGCAGAGGACAAGGCCTGAGAGAAAAATTGCTGCAGGTCAGGGAAAATCAATGATACGTATATCAAGGACTGTCTGTCCCTGTTTCCCTGGGAGACTTTGTTCCTTAACTGTCCCAGAGGGAGGGGCAGGCCTTCAGAGTTACTCTCTGGTACAGGATTTGGGCACTCAGGGAGCGTCTTCCTACTCTGGCCCAGAGGGAGGGCGGTCTTCTAGGGTCGGGCCCATTTTCCTCCCCTTGTGGACCAGGGGCCAGGAGACCTACAAGTCATGTGGGAGGCGCCCCGCGCCCCTCGTACCCGCGCGCTGCAGCGTGTCCTTCCGGTACTCCAGGTGTCTGCGGAGCGACTCCACGCACCTGCCCTCCAGGTAAACCCTCCAGTGCTCCGCATAACGCTCCGCCGCACCCTCTGTCTCCCACTTGCGCTGGGTGTTCTGAGCTGTAGTGTCCGATGCGGTCCAGGAGCGGAGGTCCTCGTTCAGGGCCCTGTAGTCGGCGCCGTCGTAGGCGTCCTGATAGTATCCGCGGAGGAGACGCCCGTCCGGTCGCATGTCGCAGCCGTACATCCTCTGGTAGGTGTGAGATCCTGGCCCGGCCCCCGCGGTCAGCCGCGCCCCGCCCCGCCCACCCCGTGGGGATTTTGTCCTAAACTGAAAACCGGGTGAAAGTCCCCGAGCGTCCTTCCCGGGTCGAGGGTCTCAGGGGGTCCCGCAGCCTCGGGGTGACTCTCGGACCCTCGCGACGAGGGCTGGTATGTGGGTGTATGTGGGGGTCGTGACCTGTGATCCGGCCTCGGGGTCGCTCACCACCCTCGCTCTGGTTGTAGTAGCCGCGCAGGATGTCCGGGCACACTCACTCAATCTGTGCAAGGTCCTTGACTCGCTGTGTCTCCTCCTCCCAATACTCCGGCCCCTCCCGCTCCGCCCGCGGCTCCATCCTCTGATTCTCCGCGTCGCTGTCGAACCGCACGAACTGCGTGTCGTCCACGTAGCCGACAGCGATGTACCGGGGGGCCCTGCGGCCGGGCCGGGACACGGCGGTGGAGAAATACCGCAGGGAGTGGGAGCCTGGGGGCGGGAGGGGCTGAGACCCGGCAAGAACCTCCTCCTGGAGCGGCTCCCCGGTCCTGCGGCCCCGCCGGGCGGTCCCCTCGCCCTCCCAGCAGAGGCCGTTTCCATCCCGACCCCGCACTCACCTGCCCAGGTCTGGGTCAGGACCAGGGCCGCCGACAGCAGCAGGAGGAGGGTTCCGGACGCCGCGACCCCCATCCTCGGAGTCTGAACAAAAGCTGAGTCCCGGGAGCTTTGTGGAGATTTAATAATCGGGAACCGCGGCGACGCTGATTGGTTTATCTAGAAACCCACACCCAATGGGAGTGAAAACTGTTGTCACGTCACAGTATCCAGGACGAAAGACCTGACACCGATTGGGAGGAAAAGCAAATAGTTGGGGAGACCTGGAATCCCCAGCGCTGAGCTTCCCCACCCGACACCGCCCTCGGGACTGAGATCCCTGAGATTCCACGCCCGGAACCTGGGACTTTCCCCTAACCCTTCTACTGTACCGAGCGCTGTTCCTCATGCTGTCTCCTCAGTCCTGGCCCAGAAGCTGTCTGATCCCCAGGCTGGGACCCCTTTCTCTTCCACCCTGAATGCTGTCATTGAACTAGACGTCCTGCTTTCTACTCCTTTCCTCCCGACTTCGACTCTTCTAGAAGAAAACTCACCCCAGGGAACTTGACGCCAGAGTGAACTTGCCCTGGGACTGGAGGGGTAGAGATGGTGGTTTTCTCTATAAATCTGGAGAAGTTGAGTCTGAACACACCTCATAGAAACTCTTACAGAGACCAGTTTCCTTCACCCTTTTTAACTAGAGTAGGTATTACAATCTTGGTAACCCCTGAATGATCAGGAATCTAATCTGTAACAGAAGTGATGTTGGTCCCTTGATAGCGCAAGTTAGACTCATTACAGCTAGATTGACCAGTCTCCCGAGTTTTACTTTCCTGGATTATGTATCTTGGACTCTAAGTTATTGTATTTTAAAATTATCTTCATTCCATAGCCTTTAGTCTGTACTTCTGAGTGCAGGATATCTCATTTATACAAGGAAGCACAGTTTGTTACTGTGTTTTTCAGCCAGGAGTTGTAGGACTTTAATCACTTCAAAGCCGCACGTACTCCAACGGTCAAAATGCCCTTGGCCAGTGCTCATGCACTGCTTTTTTTATGAATTATTCACATCTGAGCCGTGTGCACATTTTGGAGGGGACCCTTGGCATTTTTTTAACCTGATTCACATTAGGAGGCAATTAGCTCTAATACAGCCCCACAAATATGTTAATTACCAAATGCAAAGAGCACCTTGCTAGGCTCTGTATTACAAATCTATAAAACACTGTATGTAGATCTGAGAATTCAGCTGCTTTACAAGTCTTTCCTCTGCTCCTGTTCCTCACCTCCTGCTTCTCCAGACCTTCCCTTTGTCCCTCTCATCCCCTTAGTCCCATCACCTCTCACTCCTGCAATGTGATGCTAACCTTGTCCCCTCACCTGCTGCCTAGGACTGTTCTCTCTCATAGTCGTCACCAGTCCTGCTACTGAGAGTCAGATTCTGTCATTTCTTCACTTAAAATGCTCCAGTGGGTTGATCTCACTTTTGTAAAGTCTCTGAAAGGTAAGGCACATGAGCACAGGGGCTTTGGGCTGTTTGGGTCAACATTGTATCTCCAGCATGGAAAGTCATTCCTGGTACATAATAGGAGTAAATTAATTATTGTTGAATGAAGGAATATGATAGCAGTAAAATTGAATCACCTAAAAATCATAAACTTAAACATACTAAGAGAGTTAGGAAATATTTTCTTTCATGCAAGTAATTGCATATCAGTTCATAAATTCATCCCATCCAGTTAAAAAAATGTTATGTGCCTATCCATTGAGCTTGTGTATTAATTTTCTATTTCTACATACTAAATTACCACACATTTATTGTCTTTAAACAAGGTCCATTTATTCTAACTGCTCCCAAGTTAGAAATCCAGGCATAGTTCTCTGTTCAGGGTTTCACAAAGCCATACCCTCATCTTGAGGTTGGGGTCCTTCCCTAAGTTTATGTGGAAACTATGGGCAGAATTCAGTTGTTTTCTGGCAGTTGTAGGGCTGTAGTCCCTCTGTGTTTGGTTACCAGCTGTCAGGGTTGAGAAGGGGGGAGGGCTGCCACCAACATTCTTTGCCACAGGAACTGTCCTCTTTCAAAGCCCAAAGGCTCACACTGAGTCACTTTTTCTCTGTGAATCTGGTGCTCAGGAAGAACCCAACTTCCTGAGACCTGTGACTTTAGTTATATCTGCATATGTCTACATAGCAGCATCTGCATTAGTGTTGACTAAACCTGAGGGAAGGTGAATAACCAGGGGGACATCATAGAATCAGCCTAGCATGGCCTGGATCTTCTCTTTGTGTTAAATGGGTCACAGTTGGAAATAGAAGTTCAAATGAATAGGTGGTTGAGAGTGGTAATAAAATGCATCCATTTTAGCCATGAAAATTCTTCTTACATCCTAAAACCAAATGACATATTTAATATTTTATAATTGATGTAAAACAAATAAAAAAGTGCAAGAATTCATTCTTGACAGATGAATGGCTAAAAAACAGATGAAAAATGCTCATTGTCCTAACATCAGAGAAATGGAAATCAAAACTGCCTTGAGATACTACCTAACCCTAGTGAGAATAGTGAGAATACCCACATCACAAAGTCCCAAACCTGTAGATGCAGGCATGGATTAGAGAAAAAGGAACAATTTTACACTATTGGTGGGTCTGCAAACCAATACAGCCTCTTTGTAAGAGGTATGCAGAATCTTTAAAAAACCCAGAATAGACCTTCCATTTGATCCTACAACCCCATTACTAGGTATGTATCTATAAGAAAAAAAAATTTTATCACAAGGATATTTGTACCAGATTGTTTAACACAGCTCAATTCACAATTGCCAACATGTGGAATCACCCTACGTGCCTGTCAACACAGTTCAATTCACAATTGCCAACATGTGGAATCACCCTATGTGCCTGAATGGATTAATAAATGGTGATATATGTATATCATGGAATACTATTCAGTCATAAAAAGATGAAGACTTTACATCTTTTGTATTAACCTGGATAGGGTTGGAAATAATCCCCCCCCCTGTTTTTG
This sequence comes from Perodicticus potto, assembly GCA_963574655.1. NCBI lineage: Eukaryota > Metazoa > Chordata > Mammalia > Primates > Lorisidae > Perodicticus > Perodicticus potto. The sequence continues at coordinate 8,478 of CAUYRH010002124.1, forward strand.
AGACATAGTCTCATTCTGTCACTCTGGGTAGAGAGTTATGATGTCATAGCTCACAGCAACCTCAAACTCTTGGACCCAAGTCATCCTTTTGTCTCAGCGTCCCAAGCAGCTGGGACTACAGGTGCCTGCCACAACTCCCAGCTTGCTTTTTCTATTTTTAGTAGAGATGGGGTCTTGCTCTTGCTCAGGTTGTTCTCTAACTCCTGAGCTTGACCAATCTACCCGTTTCAGCCTCCCAATGTTATAGGATTACAGGTGTGAGTTAAAGTGCCTCCCCAGAAATCATTCTCTTTATTAAAGTATCACAAGAATGGAAAAGCGAGTATGTAGTTTATTCAATACTAACATGAAGTCATTAGATGAACTAATACATGCCCTCACAGAAGAAAAACTCAAGTTAATTCAAGTTGGGGAGAAGGGGAAAGAAAAATGGATATAGGGGAGGAGGATGGGGGATTGATGGGCTCTCAGTGGGCACAATAGAAGGGTATATGGCATACCTCTGAGTGAGGGGCACAACTACAACAGGGCTCTTACCTAACAAATGCAAACATTGTACCCTAATGGTTTGTACCCGCATATTAGTCTGAAATAAAATAATAATTCATTCTCTCTTTGGAAGTTGTGGTAGTTATCTACTGCTATATAACAAATTTCCCCAATTTTAGCACCCCTAAAAACATTTATCATTTACCATAGTTACAGATACTCAGGAATCCAGGAAGATTTTCTCTGAGTTCTCCTAGCTCAGAGCCTCTACCAAAATTAGAGTCCAGTTGTCAGCCAGGGCTATGTCGTCTGACTGTGGCTGGAGAGTCCATGAAATATGGTTCACTCATATGGCTGTTGAAGAAACCTCACCTCCTTGTTGGCTGGTCCCAGGAGGCCTCAGTTCCTTGCACATAGACTTTCCCATAGGGTTGCTTATGACAGAGCAGCTGGCTTCCCCAGAGCATATGATCCAAGAGAGAGGGAAAACCGAGCTGGAAACCACAGTGAGGTTTATGTCCTACAGAGTCACGAGCTATTCTATCCTCATTGCTCTATCAGTTAGAAGTGAACCATTAAGTCCAGGCCACACTCACAGGGAGGCAACTAAGTTATACCTCTGGAAGGGAGGAAGGTCAATGATTTTGCCTGCATGTTAAAAGCAAGATTACAATTATTGTTTCAGGACTTTTAAAATTAAATGCTTCTTTCATCTGATTATTTTTATGTAATGCATTCAACTTCTCTTTTCAATGTAATGATTAAAAGTTTGAGACATCACAGAGCATTAGGAGCTACATAAGACTTTTGAGACAGAGAAAGGAGATACGATAATATCTCTAAGTTTTCCATGCAAATGGCTTTAATGAGAATGTTCTCTTTAGTAAGTTGCTATAATGTTGAGAACATGTAATAGCTGGATGAGATTGTTCCAAAACTTTAGTGCTTTTTATGCCTTTAAAATAACTATCTTTCTTTTTAGAAGAAGAATCAGAGCTGGGAACAGTGGCTCACACCTATCCTCCCAGTGACTGGAAAGGATAAGGCTGGAGGATCTCTTGAGGCCTGGAGTTCCACAACAGCCTGGGCAACTTAGCTAGTACCAGTATCTGAAAAACCGAGAAGAAGAGGAAGAAGGAGAAACAAGAAGAAAGAAGGAAGAAGAAAAAATTTTTTTTGAATTGGTTTGTTAAAAATGTCCAAAATTTTGATTTTTTTCCCCCTCAAACATCATCTTCAAAAAAATTTGCCTAATTGAATTGCTTATCCCTTAGATAAATGTGAGTCTCAAACCTCAGACTGCACACGTAGCTTAGCATTGTGACAACAATTTTTTTTAATAGCAACACAATTCATTTTTTTGCCCTATCCAACATGTGACAACAATTTTGGTTTGATCAATAGGCAAAAATGGTTAACTCCAATCTAGGAACTATGTTTATCCAAAGACTCACAGGGCATCCTACAATAAATTTAGTATCTTTCACAGTGTTTTCTAACGAGATGTGGTCAGCTTGATTCAGATAGTACATGATTCTCAAAAGCACCCTGACTATGTGCTTCTAAAGTTTTTCTAAAGCAGCTTTGCTGTATTTTCTATTGATGTTTTTTATTCCATCCTTGGTTATTCTATTTTTTTAATCACTCCTAGTACTATAGTGACTTTTTTTTTTGGTTGTAAAATAATTTACTAAAGGCACTATCATTAAACATCAAACTAATTTGTTACCAATACGGTAAATCATTGTAAATGTAACAATTTAAAGAGATACAGGGCTCATAGGCAAATAATACAGTTTTTTCCTGAAGTGACAACTTTCCTATTTACAAAATCATACCCCTTCCAGCCATTCCTGGGACTGACAGTGATGCCATTGCTCCAAGTGTGACCCAAGAAGGGAAGGGAACTGCAGCATATTTATAATTGAGCTTACAATTTGAGATTATATTGCTTGAGATTTTATAAAGCTCCCAAATTCTTTACTTATAGTAATCAATTCTTAAATTCTTGGGTTTAGAAATCACCATACTTGTTTTATACCTCCTACCAAAGCACACCAAAAGGGTGTGGACTCAAAACCCCCAAGGAGCTAGCTGGAGGGCATAAGCCCTGATGATATGATTAAATAGGAACTGGTGAGCTCTGCTAGCACAGCGTCACAAAAAATGGAGAAATTTTTCAAAGGTGGCTATTGAACATTAGCATCATTATAAACATAGCTCATACAGCTAAAGACTAGATTGATTTTTCCACAATGTGTAACATACCTCTAATGCTAAAACAGGAGCTTTTTACTAACAATGACTTAAGTACAAAAGTCAGAGGTTTCTCTTCCTAGGAGAAAAAAGTTAAACAAAATACAAACTAAACAGCATCTCAGAGGCAATAAATCTCATTGTGCTAAAGCATATACAAATTAAGGCTTCACCTTGGCACAAAAACAATTTTGAAATTACACTGGAACATTCCCATCAAATCATTTACGTATAAACATTCAAGAGTTTGTTAAGGAATCAGTAGTGATGCTCAGCTCAAATAAGTTAATATTGTAAATCCTTATATTCAATTTTGCTGCTATAAGGAGAGTAACTGTAACCTCACCTCCAGAAATACCACTAGTAATGTTAATAATCCAAACCAGTCAAGGGACAGGGTATTATAGCATTTGGCTCATGAAAGAGAAAGCCTAATAATTTCAATTTAACTTTTCTAACTAGAACAAGATCCAAACATGGGAAGTTTTCCTGTTTTTCTTTGATTTTGTGCTCTGATGCCCTTTTGGTTTTTTGAGCAAGATGAATACATTTCCCAATAAATACTACCATTGGTGGGTGGTGCCTGTGGCTCAGTGAGTAGGGCGCCAGCCCCATATACCGAGGGTGGCAGGTTCAAACCCAGCCTGGGCCAAATGCAACAACAACAACAAAAATAACTGGGCGTTGTGGTGGGCACCTGTAGTCCCAGCTACTCGGGAGGCTTAGGCAAGAGGATCGCCTAAGCCCAGGAGATGGAGATTGCTGTGAGCTGTGTGATGCCACAGCACTCTACCGAGGGTGATAAAGTGAAACTCTGTCTCTACAAAAAAAAAAAAAATAATAAAAATAAATAAATAAATACTACCATTGGACCAAGACCTAAATGTTGATATTTTTTACAAAATCAAAGTTTCAAGTTGGCACAATGTTCCTACTAAGTCATGCTTCAATTAGTATATCTTTCCACATATTAGGGGGAAAAATATGAAAGATTGACTAACATGGTCCTATAAAAATGACAAAACATTTCTAAAACTATGTATTTATGAAGAAAAGGGGACTGTCTCACTTTATGCCTGTGTATGCATTTAAGCCACTATGCCAGAAGAAAGTCTCAGTGTAAGGTCTACAAACCAGGAAAAAGGCACTACATTTCTTTACATTAAGTTTAAGCTATTTACTGTCCAGAATCATAAACCACAGACACTGAAATGTAGCTGTCAGATCTGAAAATATCTTTATGTTTTAGAAAATGGATTCCAGTAAGGTTAAAAAGCAATACTAAAGGGTATAGATGCAGAATTGGATGTAGTCAAAGAATTCAAGTAAGAACATGGCAATATAAATATCCAAAAAGCATCTCTTAGGTGTTCATAACAAAATGTTTAAGTCATTCCTAACTAATTCAAGCTTTATAGCATTTCTAGACAGGAGAAGGTAAAACATGTAACATTTGAAAAGTCCTGAAACCTTTGATCGAATTCCTTCTTTTTTAACATGGATAAAAATTATTACATAGGTCCACAGTTAAAACAGACAACATGTTGCAAATTAATTCTGGTATGATGTATTCCAACAAAGCTTTGAAAATAAAGATTTCGAGGTGGCTTTGGACTAAGTTTAATAGTCATCTCCTCTGCTGATAATGTCTTTGCACATTGGACAGAACGGTATTTTATGTTCAAACTGTGCTGTATATGATCTTTTAATGTCACATAATGGTGAATATGGATTCTTCAGAGCCATCAAAGATTTACTTTCTCCCAAGCGATCAAGCCATCTGTGGCAGAAGGCAAGGATGCCAAATTTTCATTGATGACATTTTTAAAAAAAAAATGGTAGATAGTAGGATTTATTTTAATTTTTCAATCTGGAAAAAAAACCCCAAAGAACAAATACCGAACTATCCTCATATGTATATACAGTGTCAACATTTTCAGAGCACTTACATCAAGAAACATTGTTTCTCTTCAACCATGTGACAATACAGTATATGCCACAATAAAATTTACAAAAAAAATTGCATCAGCAATCATACACGTATCATGATTTTACATTTCAATGCACAAGAAAAAAATAGACATCTTCCCGGCACTTGGCTTCTTCCTGACCACAGCCTGTCTCCCCATGTGCTCTTAGAAACCTCTGCTTTTAGTGATAAGAAAAAGACATCACAGAAGAGTAATAAATGGAATGTGGTAAGGGTTAAATCATACAGTTAAGGTTAAACTTCTTGTTTTTTAACCTTTGCTCTCCCCTTGAAGCTTTCCCCTATGCTGTATTTTCTCATGCCTGAGATTTCAATGAAGGCCTGTGAGGATCGTTGGGAGGGGTTGCACACTTGTCTCTCCATGTGGAGTTTTACTGTGTGAAAACATTTTTCTTCTGCATCTCATGAATGTTATGTCGAACAGGCGGATGAAAATATCTCAGATTGTATATGAAGCCCGCACACTGTATCCCATGATTGAACTAATGTACACAGCTATGATTCAATAAAAAAAAAAAAAAAAAAGAAACCTCTGCTTTTAAAATCCAATGGTGGCTGTTTTAAAAATCATATCCTTTCCAGATCCAAACTTAAGTCGTGAGAAATCTGCCATTTAAAAATAACACCTGAGAGTTTATTAATGGATCTGGTGAAGTTTAACCACTAAAAGAGGTGTAAAAATTGGATGAAAGTAAAAATAAATAAAGCTGTTATAAAGCAGCCCTGTTTACACAGTAGCTTAGAACACTTAAACATAAAAGCGTCATTAAAGTTTTAAAAGTAATTACTTATATTCAAATTACAACTTTTTGACAAATCTAATGAAAACTGGTAAAAGGTAAAAGGTTCAAAGACTTCCACATTCAAGCTCGGTGTGGCTCCAGATGTGTGCGCTCCAGCTGCAGTGGGCGGGTGATGGCATATTGCTGTGTCCGGACATAAGGCACTGAGATCCGAGCACGCCATGTGCCAACCTTATGTCACATCACCTGTCCGACACCAATGAATTCTTTGAAATGAAAAGTAACAAAAATTTCAGGACACAGTGCACTTTAATGACATACAGCATTTAAAATCCTTCAGACAAAGGTTTGAAAGCAGTCTTTAATGCAAGCCTGAATCTTCAAACACATAAAAATCTTTCTTTTTTATGTTTAGTTTCAACATCACTGGGGAAAAAACCCATTTTTAAACCCCGATATACATTTTTAACCATTTTACTCTCTTCTATTGCAGCCAGTGTTCATGAGGCAAAATGTGACCCAGAAACTTTGTTCAAGTTCTCTTATGAGGACGTCTACATTCACGGTGGTCATTCTGTTTCTGTCTCTCTTTGTTTGGCACCTGCTGGGGTGAGTTAGGGCTTGCAGGATGTCTGACAGGGAAATAATGCCCACAATACTGTCGGCTTCGTTGACCACCACCAGAAGATGGACCTCCGCCCTGACAATTCTGTCCAGAATAGCCTCCAGTATCTCCAGCTTATTGCACTTCATGATACCGTCAAAATACTGCGAACGGTGCTGAAGGGCCTGGGTCTCCGTGATATCTACGTTGTTGTATGTTTTCTCAGAAGCAAGATTAATTACATCAAATTTGGAAAAAATATCTACAATTTTTCCTGACTCATCCACAACAGACAAAGCTGATATTCGTCTTTCCACAAACATGTTCAAGACTTTGATGATGGGAGTGTCCGGGTGGATGAAGGCCTGTTGTAGTATGTTCCGATCCAAAGCTCATCCAGGTTCTGCTTCATGAAGGCAGGCTTTGACATGTAAGACATAAAAAGCTGGAGGAACTTGAGGATTCTTTTGTGGGTAAGTATATAAAGTGCATTCCCACTGATAGAGTCAATGACTGGCAGTCTGTGGATTTTATTTTTGATCAAAGAGTACACAGCATGGAAGAGGCTTGCATCTGGAGATATATTCACTAAAGGCTTAAATGTTTCTTGTAAATAAAGCTCCCTCCATGTTTCAATCTTATGTTCCTGTAATTCATAAATCTGTACCGTAGGTGATTTATAGTATCTATGTAGTATGTTTATAAAATCTGTAATTGTTAGCATCCCTACAAAGCTCTTTTTTTTGCTCTCCCACAGTGGTGCTGCTCGGACACCGTTCGCTACCAAGGCAAAGAAGGCCTTTTTAACTTGTAATGTAGTGTCGAAGACAACAAGCTTTGAACCTGTCGGAACGATGTCATAACACTTGTGTGACTTCATGAATCGCATGCCAACACCACTTTCTGAGTCTTCTACTTCTTCCTCAAACTCCAATTTCTCCAGCATGCCGGCTTCTGCGAGTCCAGGGGCCGCCAGCGCCGCCTGAGGGGGAGGAGGAGAACAGCTGAGAGCTCTGGCCTCACTCCGCGGCGCCGTCGGGAGGAGGGGCCCATTGATGACATTTAATAAGTGTTTTGTTCTTGGGAGCCTTATCAACACATGTCCAACATCAAAATTTTTCATGTAACATGAACATTCCATGTCATCATGAACAGCACCTTTTCCTGTACTAACAAAGGTTTCAGTTGCATATACTTCTCCTCCGTTCTTGTTGCCTCTCCTTTCACAAACGGCACTGGCTTCCCAGCATGTAGTCTATATTGCGCAATTGAATGTTCATTTAGATGATGGACTGGTTTCACTTGATAGGTCTTCCCATGTATTTCAACTTCATAGGATTCCCTAACTTCCTGGATGGCCTCCCCAACACCACATAGACCAGTGATTCTCAACCTTCCTAATGCTGCGACCTTTTAATACAGTTCCTCATGTTGTGGTGACCCCCAACCATAAAATTATTTGCGTTGTTACTTCATAACTGTAGTTTTGCTACTGTTGTGTGTTTTCCGATGGTGTTAGGCGACCCATGTAAAAGGGTTGATTGACCCAAAGGGGTGGCAACCCACAGGTTCAGAACTGCTGAATAGACAAACATCAATTCCAGCACACTTTATTCCAGTATTCATAGCATCCTTTATAGCTTTTAATAATGTATCTTATTTGGGATTAAAAGTGACAGTAAAAGCACAGTCAATAATCCTACCACTTACATGTGTTCCAAAATCTATCTTACAGATGTCGTCATACTGTAATACTGTTGTGTCACCAGCATTAGGAGTATAATGGGCAGCACAATTATTGAGAGAACACCCAGTAGGAAACGCCAGCCCTGTATTTAATCCATTCTCCTTCATTAATTTGTATGAACAGTCTTCTAACTTTTCATGGATTTCTATCATTGTTATCCCGGGCTTGCTTCAGCTCATAATGTATTTTCTAACTTGTCAATGTGCTTCTGTAGCTTCTTGAAAATCATTCCAAATCTCTTCGCTGGCCTGATCTACGGCTTTCTTTTCTTCACGTGTAGTTCTCCAAGCAGCTATTTGCCCATCTTGTGTGGGTGTGTATTTGCATTCTTGTCTTTTGGGAAATATACCATTAGGATACAGGTCACATATTGGAACTGAGGGAGAATCTTTTTGAACTTTTGATCCTCTCTTCTTCTTCTTCTTTTTCTTCTTCTTTCCACTTGCTCCATCCCCATCCCTATCTCCATTTTCTTCATCATCATCTCCTTCTTTCTCTTCTAATGGTTGTTTTTCCAATTGTCTTGCTACCTCATCCACTGAGGCTCCTGATTCTTTATCAGATTCTTATTCCCCTGCAGTAGCCCCTTTACTCTTCTTCCTCCTTTTTTTTCCTGGATGTTTCTTTGGCCATGGAGGCAGCTTCTTCCTCCCTGTCATCAGGACCCAATTTGCCATTCAGGTGACTCCCAGAGGCCACTGCCACCTCCATGCCTGCCATGTTGCCTCAATACTGATTGTTTTTTAAAATAATGTTTTCTTGTTTAATTTATTTTAATCAACACTTTGTTTTTCCAATTCTATAACTTTATAATTCTATAAAAGTTTAAGTCAGTTGTATGTGTGGTAAATAGAAGTACACACTAACTCCTTTGCAAGATGGAAGTGCCTTGCTAATCAGGTTCACCTTCTATAGCAGAGCATCCACAGACTTGCCAGTGAGCTGAGGGTCAAATGACCATGTTCTACCCAGGACAACTTTCATGGCATCCTGCTCTTTTCTGTCAGATGATGCATTACTACTGGCTGTGGCTTTGTTCCAATGTAAGTAGTTCTTAGTAGGGATCTTGTCAATGAACTTTGGTATTTTCCTTTCACTTAGAAAAAATTAATCAAAAGTGCACCCTAGGCACAGTCTAAGGAGTTATGATCAAGTGAGTACTTGGGCGCCTGCCACTGGCATAAGAAGCAGAACCTATGAAGCCACCATGGGCTGCTGCCCAGTCCCAACCCCAGAGTCTTCAGTTTTCTGAAGATTTTTATAGTAAGTCTCTATATCCCCAAACTAAATATTAGTTTTTCTTGTTTTTAAACTTCCTATACACTGAACTCATCCTCCATGTTTTGTTTTGTGGCACACACTATGTGTAGGAGAGTTCTCTCTGATGTGGGAGGCTTTTATTCATTTTTACTACTGAAGTTTTACATTCTATAATTATACCACAATTTTGCTACCTTTCTATCATTATATATATGGTTGGTTCCAGTTTTTTCCATGAACATTAATATACATAGGCAAGGAGGTCCCCAAGAGTGTATGGTGGGATTATATAAGTACTTGAACCGTACTAGTTAAGGCTAATTTTATTTCCAAGGTGCTTGTACCAATTTAAGTTTTATCAGGATTGTGTAAGAATTTAGGTTGCTCACGTGTTTTCACAAAATGAGCAACCTAACTTGGGGAAAATGAGGAGTGAAGAGTTAAGAGGCAATGTCTTGGTTATAGAAAGATCAGGCATTTTTTCCTCAGACTCCATTAACAACTTTTTAAAATTTTATCCTGCATATCCTAGCATTATGCTTTTATCATTAAATCCAGATAATGCTTCCTTTTAGCATAAACACATAAAGTAATTTTATATATTAGGAATCTTCTTTCTTTCTTTTTCTTTTTTGAGATAGAGTCTCAAGCTATCACCCTGGGTAGAGTGCTATGGCATCACAGTTCACAGCAACCTTAAACTCTTGGACTTAAGTGATTCTCTTGCCTCAGTCTCCCAAGTAACTAGGACCACAATTGTCCACAACAATGCCCAGCTATTTTTTGGTTGCAATTGTCATTGTTGTTTAGCAGGCCTGGGCTAGTTTGAACCCACTACCCTTGGTGTAAATGGCCCGCACTCTGCCAACTGAGCTTACAGGTGTTGCCAGGATTCTTACAAATAAAAAGGAAAAAGTGGAGAAAAAAATAAAGGGGGGAGGGACAGAAGAAAGAACGAAGTAGAAAGACAAATTAAAATGAAAGAAGAAAACGGGGAGAGGAATTGGAGACAACTTGTGTAGCTAACATTATCAAAAGGCAAGGAAATAGCAGCGACGTAGATAATATCTATGGAATAGTAGAAATGTAGGAGAACTTTATTATATGTCTATGCCTGCATAACAAACTACCTCAAAATTTAGTGGCTTAAAACAACAAACATTTTTTAACTCAAAGAGATTTTACAAACACCAGCAAAACATATCCTATGTGGGTGGTTAGATGAAGGGAAGGATTTTGCAAGTCTCAGTGAGTAAGAAGTCATTTGTGTGCTGTTGGAAGTTATTTTGTTAGACTGAGTCATTCAAGAAGCGATGACAGGATGAGTTTAAACTCACCAGGATGTAATGAGGGACACACCTGTCAGACAATGTGGGGAGGGAGTTAGAGAAAGCCGCAGCCAAAATCCAAGTCTGAGCACATGTGAAGGAGAGAAGGTCTGAGACAGGCAGCCCAGAGCACAGTCAATCTAAGGAGAGTTGAGCAAGGCCATGGAGGAGTCCTGGAGCCACGGTTGGCCATCAGAGGAGTCACCTGACTCCCAGGAATGGGGCCTGCCTCATCATCCCTGCTATGACCTGTGACTGTCCAGGAATCAGGGCCTCTGCACCAATGCTGCTAGTGATGTCAGAACAGAAGAGGGGCCCCTCGGTAGATTCCCTGGCAGTGTGACTCAAACCTTCCTTCCTCAGGGGTCTGGGCCCTTGAAAATCAAATCCTCTCAGGTTGGGTTGCTGGATGATTCTGTGCACACTGACAGTGGGCCAGGAGAAGCCCAAAGCTCCTAAGTGGATCCCTGGGTTCCACATACACTCTTCCTGCCCCTCTGTGTGAAGCACCCCTGCCTCCTTCTAGTTGTCAGGGTCCATCCCCCCTGCTGGAGAGGAGAGGACTCTTCTTCTCACCTGCTGGTCTCTGGGAAGGTTCTGTCCAAACTTCCCTGGTGGCAACTGTACTGGGTAGTGCCATGGCGCTTGTTTGTCCCCTTGTCAAGGGAAACCAGCACCTGTTATCCCGTGGAGCCCAGAGTTGCAGAAGTGAGAAATGCAGAGTCCCCAGGGTATGAATCTAAGTGACGGTGCATGGAGCCAGACCCACTTCTGCCCCTTGGTTCCTGAGCCCACATGCTCTTCCTACTGAGAACACAGCACTGTAGAGAGGTCTCTGGTACAACAAATGCACTGTGTCCTGAAAGACGATACCTCCCCCTCAGAGAAGTTCATCACAGCGGGCACTGAACTGTGCCTTTAGGCCTGTCCAGAGTTCAGTGTGGCCACTGGCCCTGGGTGGTGCATATTGTGATATGACCAGCGGGTCATGGCCATGCACCAGGCTGCACCTCCTTCCCTGTGAAGTGGGTCCCTGACATGGCTTGAATGTTTCTCTCCTCTGGACCTCATATCAATCCCCAATGTTGGAAGTGAGGCCTGGTGGGAGGTGTTTGGGTCATATTTGGGCATTTGCCTTATGAATGACTGGGTGCCCTCCCTGAGGTAATGAGCGACTTCTCGCTCTATTAGTTCACAGGAGAGTAGATTGTTTAAAGGACACTGGGACCTCTTTCTCCTTCTCATTCCTTTACTCACCATGTGACACACCTGTTCTTCCTTTGATTTCCACCTTGATTAGAAGCTTCTGAAGCCCTGACCGGAAGCAGATTCTAGCATCCAGCTTTTTGCACGGCCTGCAGAACTGCGAGCTAACTAAACTATTTTTCTTTATAAATTACACAGCCTCAAATTATTTTCAGAGCATTGTAAAATAGACTAATAGAGGAATTTGGTAGTGACACAGATTCTTCTGGAGTGTCACTGTTGCTCCAGACTCCCCTGGAGATGCTGCCTTCACTTTTCCTTCTGTCACATCAGAGGGTCTGAAGACATAGTACATACAAACTCCATGAAGCTGGCTTGAAGGACACAGAGTAAAAAAGGTCTCTCAGGAAACCATCTCCAAAACTAGCAATGGCACATGCTATCTCCTCTTATCCAGTTTTAAGGGTGGTTTGTGGCCAGCCTGCGAGTTTTAATGAAAAGTTCTCTCATATTTGAAGCCATGTGGTTGAATCCCACAATATTCTAGTGTGACAAGTGAGATGGATACCTAAGAGGATGTGGCTAAAGCCAAATTGAGACAGGCCTGCGGCAGCTTTTTCACTCTAGTTTTGTCTCTACCATTTCACTACATTGCTTTTGCAAGGTTTTGGGGGAAAAGAAGCAGTTGTTCCAGTTGACCCAAGTCTACCTTTGACATGAAACTCTACTAGTTTGATATAAAGTTGGGTGAGGAAAGTATTGTGAAGATAAGCCTCTCAGCTTTTAAGAGTAGTCTGAGTCACTATAGTGACAAGCAGAGCCCTCAAATTGGGTGTTTAGGTGCATTTTTATAGGACCTGGGTTTGTCATCTTCATGTCATTTCCTTTACAAATCTGTTGGGGATTGATCTGCCCCCTACCTCTTGAAACAGTTGTAGGCCACTTTTCTCCTGTAACTCTAGAAAACAGGAGAAAGGGGGTAAAAGTATCATACCACACACACGTGTCACCAATGTGTTTCTGGTTGCCTCAACAGGTGGGCAGGCAGGGAAGACCCACTAGCCCTAGAGGTCAGTGGTCTTCACAGGTCTGAGAGCTGCCCCACTGGCTAGACATATCTATAGAAGCAAAGCCAGCCTGGGGCTTACATGTTGGTCCTGAGCAAGCTTAACAGGATGAAGCCAAGGCTTTCTCCCCACTGTGACCAGAGCACATATTTACACTAGCACTTTCTGCACATGTATCTTCAATCCAACAAGGCCATTTTTTTAATGCTGAGTAGTAGAAGCCACCAAGCAGCTATCGCATTATTCCCTCAGCCACTGGCCACAGGCTCTTCTGCACCATTTTCTACACCAGATCTGCTTGGCACCATACCATAGGGAGCTCTTTACCCCTGCAAAGTGACATTCCAACCACCACCAGCCAAAAGTTATAGCCAGCCTTGTTGATTGGTATAGCAGGACCTTGGATCCATTGGCACTGTCTGGTAGCAAGCCATTTCCTGGGAAGGGGAGGAAACTTCTCTCCACATACCTGCTTAGGCATGTACAAATAGCACTTAAAAAAGAGTCCCTGTGCACTTGGAGTCCTTGAACCAATGGGATATGCAAAGACACTTAAACATTTCAGGGCTGATTTCTCTGTATCCAACTCTGATGCTTAGGAGCAGCAATCCATGCTGATGCCCAAGGGCAGAAAGCCTTACTTCCTTTAGGAAGTGAGCACACCTGATCCTGATGCCCAGGAAGGGGCAAGCCTAGACTTTTTGTTTTTCTTGCTTTTATTCCTTTTTTTTAGTTGGCCTTGTGCTGGGTTTATTTACAAAAGATATATTTTGTTTAACCGAAATTAGAAATGGAGGGTGTTGCCTTTGGCTCAAGGAGTAGGGCGATGGCCTCATATGCTGGAAGTAGCAGGTTCAAACCCGGCCCCAGCCAAAAACTTTAAAATTAAAAATGGAAGACTGCATAAAAAGAAAAAGTTGTAAAGTCACCATCTTTTTTATGGCTACATAGTATTCCATGGCATACATATACCATATTTGTTAATCCATTCATGGGTTGATGGTCACTTGGGCTGCTTCTTGGCAATTATGAGCTGGTTCACAATAAACATTCTGGTGTAAATGTCTTGTAGAAAATGATTTTTGGTCATCTGGGTATATATACCTAGTAGAGGAATTGCAGGATTGAATGGCAGGTCTACTTTTGAGTTCCTTGAGTATTCTCCAAACTTCTTTCCAAAAAGGACATATTAGCAGCAGCGTACAAATGTTCCCTTCTCTTCACATCCATGCCAACATCTGTAGTTTTGGGATTTTGTGGTGGGCTCATCTTACTGAAGTTAGATGATATCTGAAAGTGGTTATGATTTGCATTTCTCCGATGATTAAAGATGATGAGCACTTTTTCATGTGTTTGTAGGCCATGCACCTGTCTTCTTCAGAGAGGTTTCTGTTCAAGTCCCTTACCCACAAAGAAATGGGGTTATTTGTTCTTCTCTTATTGATTAGTTTGAGTTCTCTGTGTATTTTAGTTATCAGACCTTTGTCAGAAACATAACCCATAAATATCTTCTCCCATTCTGAGGGCTATCTGCTTGCTTTACTCACTGTGCTCTTGGCTGTGCAGAAGGTTTTTAGTTTGATTAGATCCCAGTAATATATTTTTGGTGTTGCTTCAATTGCCAGGAGGGTACTCCTCATAAAATATTCTCCCATGCCAATATCTTAAAGTGTTATTCCTGGACTCTTCTAGCATTTTTATAGTTTCATGTCTTAAATTTAAATCTTTTATCCAGTGAGAATCAATTTTTGTTAATGGTGAAAGGTGGAGATCCAGTTTCAGTGTTCTACAGGTCGCCAGCCAGTTCACCCAGCACCATTTGTAAAATAGAGAATCTTTTCCCCAATGAATGTTTTTGATAGGCTTATCAAAGATCAAATGACAATAAGTGTCTGGGTTCATCTCTTCATTCTCTATTCTGTTCCATAAATATACCTTTCTGTTTTTGTGCCGGTACCATGCTGTTATGATCACTGTAGATTTATAGTGTAACCTGAAGTCTGGTAATGTGATTCCTCCTGATTTGTTTTTATATCTGAGCAATGTTTTGGCTATTCAAGGTTTTTTCGGATTCCATATAAAATGAAGTACTATTTTTTCAAGTTCTTTAAAGTATGACAATGGTGCTTTAATAGGGATTGCTTAAATTTGTAGGTTGCTTTGGGCAGTATGGACATTTTATTTTTTTTATTTTTTTTTACTAAGTCATTTGTACATAGATCATGAATACATTTATGCCATTGTGGGATTCAGTGGGATTATTTGTACAAACTGGAATGCTTACATCCTACTAATCAACATAGTCTTCATCTCATTTACCCAATTACAGTGTTAAGACATTTGTGTTCTACACCTGATAGATCCAACTTGTACTTGCAATATGCTCCATAGGTGTGGTCCCACCATTATCCCTCCCTCTATCAACCCACCCTCTTCCCTTCCTCTCCTCCTCCCCGTCGGTTTTTCATCCTGGGCTATGGTTATGAACACACTAAGTAAAACAAATAGACAGCCCTCAGGATCGGAGAGGATTTTTGCAGGTTTTATTTCTGACAAAGGTCTAATAACCAGAATCCACAGAGAACTCAAACTTATTACTAAGAAAAAAACGAGTGATCTCATTTCATTGTGGGCAAGAGACATGAACAGAAGCTTCTCTGAAGAAGACAGGTGCATGGTCTATAGACACATGAAAAAATGCTCATCTTCTTTAATCATTAGAGAAATGCAAACCAAAACCACTTTGAGATACCATCTAACTCCAGTAAGTGTAGCCCACATTAACAAAATCCCAAAACTACAGATATTGGCATGGATATGGAGAAAAGGGAACACTTCTGTACTGCTGGTGGGAATGCAAGCTAGTATGGACATTTGAACAATGTTGATTCTTCCCAGCCATGAGCATGGTATATTTTTCCATTTGTTAACATCTTCAGCTATTTCTTTTTTTAAATCTTTCATTATTATTATTTTTTATTAAATCATAAACACATAGATCATGTATATATTAGTGCATTTATAGGGTACAATGTGCTGATTTCATATACAGTTAGGAATGCTTACATCACATTGGTTAATACATACTTCATCTTGTTTACTTAGTTATTGTGTTAAGACATTTGTACTCTATACTAATAGATTCAACATGTACTCTTGCATTATGCACCATTGGTGTGATCCCACAGTTTCATAATTCTCTTTATAGAGATCTTTCACATCCTTTGTTAGGTAAATTCCCAGATATTTCATCTTCTTTGGCACTACTGTAAAAGAAATAGAATCCTTGACTATATTTTCAGATTGACTATTGTTGATATATATAAAAGCTACTGATTATTAAGTATTGATTTTGTATCCTGAGACACTGCTGTATTCCTTGATCACTTCTAAGAGTTTTGTAGTTGAGTCCCTGGGATTTTCCAGGTATAGGATCATATTATCTGCAAAGTGAGAGTTTTATCTCTTCTGACATTATGTGGATACACTTGATCGCCTTCTCTTGCCTCATTGAGATGGCTAAGATTTCCATTACTATATTGAATAGCAGCAGAGACAGTGGGCATCCTTGACTAGTTCCTGATCTGAGTGGAATTTTTTTCAATTTTATTCCATTCAATATGATATTGGCTGTGGGTTTGCTGTAGATGGCCTCTATCAGTTTAAGAAATGACCCATCTAATCCTGTTTTCTGATGTGTTCTGATTATTAAAGGATAATGGATATTATCAAAAGCTTTTTCTGCATCAATTGAGAGAATCATATGGTCTTTGTTTTTTATTTTATTTATGTGATGTAGTGTATTTATAGATTTATGTATGTTGAACCAACTTGGTAACTCTGGAATAAAACCAACTTGATTGTGGTGAATAATCTTTTTGATGTGTTGTTGAATTCCTTTTGCTGGGATCTTATTGAATATTTTTGCATTGATATTCATTAATGACATTGGTCTATAGTTTTCTTTCTCTGTTGGGTCTTTTCCTGGTTTGGGGATCAGGGTGATATTTGCTTCATAGAATGTGTTGGGAAGTATTCCTTCTTTTTCTATGCTTTGGAAAAGGTTGTATAATATAGGTACTAGTTCCTCTTTAAAAGTTTGGTAGAATTTGGATGCAAAGCCTACTGGTCCAACTTCTTTTTGGGGAGATTTTGTATTGTTGATGCTATTTCAGTGATTGATATAGGTCTATTCAAAATTTCTAATTCTTTCTGGTTGAGTCTAGGAAGGTGGTATGCTTCCAGGTATTGATTCATTTCCTTTGATTTCATATGTCTGAGAATAGAGGGTTTTCTGGTAGTAATCATTGAGGATTTTTAAAATTTCTGAATTGTCTATTATTTCTCCTTTACCATTTCTGATTGATGATATTAGAGATTTTACTTTTCTATTTCTTTTAGGTTGGCCAAAGGTTTATCAAATTTATTAATCTTTACAAAACCAACTTTTTATTTTGTTGATCTTCCAAATTATTCTTTTGTTTTCAATTTCATTTAATTCTGCCCTAATTTTGGTTATTTCTTTTGTTTTGCTGGGTTTGGGGTTGGAATGTTCTTCCTTTTCCAGTTGCTTTAGATGAGCCATTAATTTGTTGACTTCTTCTCTTTCTGTTTTCTTGATGAAGGCTTCCAATGCTATAAATTTCCTTCTTAGGACTGTATTTGCAGTATCCCACAGGTTTTGATAATTTGTGTCTTTAGTGTCATTTTGTTCCAAAAATTTGGTGATTTCCTTCTTAATTTTGTCTTTGACTCAGCTATCATTCAGCATAAGGTTATTTACTTTCCATGACTTTGTTTGAGTATGACGATTCCTATTGCTGTTGAGTACAATGTTTATTCCATGTTGATCTTAGAAATTACAAGGAATAATTTCTATTCTTTTAAATTTGCTAAGGTTAGACTTGTGTCCAAACACATGATCAATTTTGGAGGATTACC
>CAUYRH010002127.1:0-10787 GCA_963574655.1 Perodicticus potto
TTCACATAGTAAATGAGAAAATATCATGAATGTTATATTAATCAGGTTGATAAAAATATCTCTAATTGTATGTGAAGCCCACACACTGTACTCCTTGACTGAATTATTGTACACAGCTATGACTCAATAAAAAAAAAAAAAAGAAAAAAAAAGAAAATTGTATATTGCTGTGGGTTGGCTGTAGATGGCCTCTATCAATTTGAGAAATGTCCCCTCTATTCCCATTTTCTTCGGTGTTCTGATCGTCAAGGTATGCTGGATATTGTCGAAGGCTTTTTCTGCATCAATTGAGAGAATTATGTGGTCTTTGTTTTTTAATTTATTTATGTGCTGGATTGCATTGATCGATTTGCGTGTATTGGACCAGCCTTGAGATCCTGGGATGGAGCCTAGTTGGTCATGTGTATGATTTGTTTGATGAATTGCTGAATTCTGTTTGCTAGGATCTTGTTGAATATTTTTGCATAAAAAAAAAAAAACTTACTAAAGGCAGAATAGAAATGTCTTCATACAATAACTAAGAAAATGCCATGAAGGCTATGTTAAAGAGCTTGATGAAAACATTTCAGATTGTATATGAAACCAGCACATTGTACCCCTTGATCGCACTAATGTATGCAGCTATGATTTAATAAAAAGAAATAAAATAAGAAATAAAAATACTCATACTCTATAGGCTTCTAACATTTTTGTTTCTATACATTTTTTCATTGAAGAATTCAGGCCACTTGACTTGAAGGTATGTATTTAATAATCTAGACTTTGCTATTCAACACTCGGGATGAAGTTCATTATATTCTCCTGTCATTTGAATTTATTGAAAATTAATAGCTGAATCTAGAGACTGGATCAGGCTCAGATTTGATTCCTTTGGCCAGTGAATAGATAGTATATGGCAACAGTACAGAAGGTACAAAATATCTGATTGTTATGGTTGGCAGCTGAAAGGAAGGAAAATAATTTTTTCTTCAAACTTCATACATTCTTAGAAGTAATGGATCATTGTAACAAAATGTTAAACAGAGAAAAATAAGTGTATCATCATGTATATTTTATATACACTTGGGAGATACCCATGAAATAATTAATTTTCCAAGATTTGGCTTTGAATTTGAGATTATATAGCATCTTCAATAAAGAGCAAAACTTTTTTACTTTTTATTCTTTTATTTCAGATTAATTTGAGTGTGCATACAATTAATTACATGATTTGCATCTGTAATTATTTGTATCCTTCACCCAGGAAGTGCGCCATATGCCCATGCATTGTACTTGTTGTGTTGGGGATTTACTGAACCCTCCCTTCTTGAATTTGAGTTTTTCTCTCACGGGAGCACATGATTGTTAATATGCTAGCTTCAACATAGTATAGAGTAAGTGTGATATTTGTTTTTTCATTGTTGTAATATTTAGGAGAGTGTTCTCCAAATCTTTCTGTGTTGTTTCAAAAGATACAAAATCTCCATCATTTTTATAGCTGAATAGCATTCCATGATATACATATACCACAGTTTATTAATCAATTCATGGGCTGAAAGTCACTTGGGTTTTTTTTCATATCTTTGGTATTATAAAATTTGATGCTATAAACATCCAAGTGCATTTCCATATGGCAAAATGGCATTTTAGGGGGTATAGATGCCTAGTATTGGGATTACAAAATGAAAGGGGAGGTCTACTTTTCATTATTTGAGGGCTCTCTATACTTCTTTCCATAAAGGCTATGGTAGTTTATAGCCCCACCAACAATGCATGGGTGTTCCCTTATTGCCATACCCATGCCAGCATTTGTTGCTTTTGGACTTTGTTATGTGAATTATTCTCATTGGAGTTGGGTGATAGATATTTCAAAGTGGCTTTGATTTGCATTTCCCAGATAATTAGAGACAATGAGCATTCTTTTGAAGTGTTTGTTGATCATTTGTCCTCATGAGGAAAGATTCTAGTCATGTGTCTTGCCCAGTTTATAATGGGGTTTTTTGCTCTCCGTGATTTCTTTATAGATTCTTGTTATTAGCCCTCTATCAGATATCTAGTATGCAAATATCTACCCCCATTCTGAAGGTTGTTTCTTTGCTTTGTTGCTTCTGTACTTAGCTGTGCAGAAAATTTATTTATTTTTGTTGTTGCCATGATTGCCAATGGGTCTTATTAATAAATTCTTTTCCTAGACCAATAAGATTCAGAGTTTTTCCCACACTTACTTCTAGAATTTTTGTAGTTTCATGTCATAGACTTAAATATTTATTCATCATAATTAATTTTTGTAAGTTGCAAGATATACAGGTGTATTTTTACATGTGGCAAACCAGTTCTCTCAGCACCATCTATAAAATAGGGATTCTTTTATCCAGCATGTGATTTTGTTTGTTTTATCAAAGATTAGATGGCAATGTGCAGCTTTTTTCATCTCTAGATTACCTGTCTATTCCACAGGTCTATAACTTTATTTTTGTGGTTATATCAGACTGTTTTGATCACTATAGACTTGTATTATAACCTGAAGTCTGGTAACATGATGCCTCCAGATTTGTTCTTATTTAGGAGAATTGCATTGTCTATTTTTTTTAGTTCTATACAAATATAGAACCATTTTTAAAGATATTTGAAAGATGACAATGGTATTTTGATGGGAAATGCATTAAATTATTAAATATCTAGATTGCTTTGGAGAGTATAGACATTGTAAAAATGTTAATTCTTTCCAGTCATGAACATGGTATATCCTTGTATTTGTTAACATTATCTGCTCTTTCTTTTCCCAGAGTTTCAAAGTTCTCTCTGTAGAGATCCCGTAAATTCTTTGTTAAGAATATTCAAAATTATTTCACTTTTTTAATGCTAATATGAAGGGTATTGTATCTTTGCTTGGATTCTCAGTTTGTCCATTGTTGGTGTATATAAGCAGTACTGATTTTTGAACTATTGATTTTGTATTCTGAGATGTTACTGTATTTCTTGATCACTTTCAGGAGTCTTATAATTGAGTTTTGTGGATTTTCTAAATATCATATCATCAGCAATAGTTTGACCTCCTCTGGCACAATTGGAATGTCCTTTGTATCCTTAACTTGGATGATTGCATTGGGTATCACTTCTAACACTATGTTGGATAGTAGTGGTAGTAGTGGACATCCTTGTCTAGCTCCAGTTCTAAGTGGAAATGCTTTCAGCTTTACTCCACTTAATATGATATGGGTTGAGGGTTTGGTGTATATGGGCTTTATCAAGAGCAATACCATTTTAGACAAATGGCAAGACAAAGGTAGTAACTTGGAGTCTCTTGAGGAGGCAACTTGTGGGAAAGAAAAAGAAAACTGGCAGATAAATATAGTTACTAAAGCTTATTAATTCAGATTTCTCAGCAACCATCTCCACGTAATGGTCTAAAGTTGTCTTCTGTAGTAATTCTTTGCTATTACTGCTATAAAGATGTGGGTAAGATACTTTTTTGTTTCTGTAAGTCACTGTCTTGCTTTTAGGCAAGCTTGAGGAGGGCAGAGAACTTTCCTGTATCTCCTTTTTTTAAGTGCTGTCAGCACAATAATCTTTCATATTTTATGATAATATACTCTGGAATGCCATACAGTTATGGATAACTTAAAGTGTGTATCAACTCACAGGGGCTTGAACACTGGTAATACTCTAATAATACTGTTTCTTATTCAATTTTTCTCAATCTTTTTATATAAAGATATTTTTCCACATTTGTTATTTAGTGATCCAGTGTCCAGTACAAAAAAGAAAGGCAAGAAAAATGCTTCAATCTTTCCTTTTATCAGTTTTCAAGTTAATGAGTTTTTTCCCTATCATCTATTAACATGACTTATTCTATTTTTATATAAGTATAATTCACAGGTTACATAAATCTGAGGGGGTTCAATCCTTCGTAATCATTATAACAAAAGTCTCCAATATACTTGCTTTGGCCAATGAGATGCTCACCAAGTTACTGCTTAAGTTCTTTTTAAGTGATCCCAATATCATTTGGGATCACCCATGTTATCTGCTATTAAAAGAACTTCTAGTTTCAACTTATATGTATTATATTTCTACCTTTATCTGGAATTAGCCATTTTCTAAGATACTCTTTGTAAGAAATAACATTTTAATACTACAGTCTGGACACTAGGTTTTCTCATTGCTACAGAGTTAGGATTATACTTAGACTTTAATCACTTTCAGCATATCTGTCAGTACATTTTTATCATTGAATATGAAAGAATGTAAATGTGGAGAATTGAGGAAACTATATACATATATAATGCCATATAATATATACTGTATACATTTTTGACATATACAAAGTCTGACGATTAAATTCATAAAATCATTGTAGAAGAAGTACTACACACCAAGTTGCTGAATGTCACTATGGTCACCTGCAAAGTACTCCCCTGGGGAAGCTATGAACAAATAACACTGCCTAGTATACCCATAAAAGAAATTTTGGAACCTTTTTATTCTGGAATGATCATCATAACTATCTTTGTACCCTTGACATCCCAAATTTCATAAAATTGGTTTGCTCCCAATATTTCTTTTATCTTCTGGTAATGAGAATATTCAGGGGTCAAAATGCTGACTAGATGCAGCTTTGACCAGAAACTCCCATCCCACAGGAGAAAAATTGGACTGAAGCAAACTTGGAGAATTTGTAATGGGGGATCGTCCACCTCTGTCAAAGGAGTTTTAAAGTCCCCAATATTATGATGGTAAAGGATAATATTTATTTAGAGAATTAAAAATTGTGGTGGAGTTCTATTAATCTTTTTAAGTAAAAGTCCATTGCTAGTTTTATCTTTTGTATCATTGTGGAAGCCAGGCTTTCTCTTTTAGTTAATGGGTGTTCAGTTTGTTGGTGTTCCATCGTGATGGTTAGTGTTTAGAACAGGTTGAAGTGTTTCCTGTAGAGCTGGTCCTGTGGCAAATTTCTTTAATGTTTGCATATCAGTAAAAGATTTTATTTGTCCATCAATTTTAAAGCTTATTTTAGTAGGATATAGAATTCTGGGATGAAAATTGTTTTGTTTGAGTAGGTTAAAGATAGATGACCATACTCTTCTAGTTTGAAAAATGTCATTTAAGAAGTTAACTGTCGCCCTGACAGATTTTCCCCTGTGGGTCAATTGGCACTTATTCCTGGATGATTGCAGAACTTTCTCTTTTGTATTGACTTTGACCAGGTTCCTAACCATGTGTCTTGGATAAGCTCCATTTGAGTTGAGGTGATCTGATTTTTGATACCCTCTAAAAGGAATGTGTTGGAATCTTTGGGAAGATTAAGAAAGATTAAGACTTAAGAAATTTTCAATTATTATATCCTTTAGTAGGGCTTCCATCTTTCTGGTAGCATTCTTCTACCCTTTTGGGGATACCTATAATTCTTATGTATGAGTGCTTCGTGAAGTCCCAAAATCCTCTCAGTGAATTTTCTGCTTCCTTTCTCTTTATTTTTTGTCTTTTTAATTTCCTGTGTTAGCTCAAGAACTTTATCCTCTACCTGAGATTCTTTCTTCTGGATTGTCTAATCTTTTATTGATTATTTCTTCTGTATCTTTAAGTTCTCTGATTGACTGCTTCAATTCCTTAAGCTCTGCTATATCCTTTCTATATACTTCATACAGTTTATCACTTATTTCATTCTGTTTTTGTATTTCCTTTTTGTTATTTTCCACTTTCTCAGCAATTTTCTTCATAGTTTTTACCATCCACATTTTAAATTCCATTTATGTTATTTTAAAAATGTCTTTATAAGTGAAATCCTCTGCAATATCTACCTAATGATCCCTTGGTGCCAAGGTCCCACACTGGGAGCAGGGTCCATTAAGACCTGTGGACTGGTGGCAACCATTTGAAAAAATATAAAGTTAGAAATGATGAGAAAGAAAGAGACAAGAAACACAGAATAGAATGTTCAAAGGTGGGAACCCAGGGGACCACTACTCATTTGTGGGATTCTGACAGTGGCCCCAAGTCTCAGTTCCACTTAACATTTATGGAAGGCTATTTGCTCGTTAGCCCAGTGGGTAATCTGAGGAAGGGAACAAAGATGCGAGCAGTTTTTCTGAGTGAGAATATCAGCTCCTATTGTTTCTATAATTATTAACTTTAAGGGTCTGAGCAGTCTTTAGAAATCCAGAACCCAAGCCTTATGTGGGGGCAGCCTCCTGTATGCAGTCACACACACAGATTCTTAGGGGGGGTTAGTTCACTGTGAGTAAAATGCCATTGGTGTCAATCTCCTGTGAAGAATCAGTGGGAGAGAGACATTTTCCCCTAATTCCCACCACAGAGGGTCTTCCTCTGTGATAAGGGATACAAACCCTCCTACCCCTATTTCAGGGCTTGAGCTATTCCCTTGATCTCTGCTCAAGCCAAATATAACACTTCACAATTGGTATTTGCTTTGACTGTTTGCTGGGCAGAAAACTGCCTAGTTAATGTATCTTGCCATGCCTTGCACCAGCATCTCCTGTGGCCATTATTTTCTTTAGAATGTTCACAGACCCAGCAGGGATGTTGTAAGCTATATTCCCCTACAGGCCAGATTTCCAGGAGAAGCAGGAAACTTGTTCAGATAAGAAATTTAGCAGTGGCTTGTTTAAAGGTAAACTAGCTGACTTTCCTTTGTTCCACCTCACTCTGCTTACTTTTCCTCTTTTTCTTGGGTGTTTTCCCTTGCCAAGAATGGGGTCTTTGGTCCCAATTCTACCTGCACTTGGCAGGGTGTGCTATGTTCTAGTTTGTCATGTTTCCAGGATTTTTCTGCTATTTCCTCCTCATGAGTCTTTTCTTTTTGCCTGTATTCTGGCCCTACATTTTGCTTTCCTGAAAATTTTTTTTCCCCTGCTTATCAGGGAAATACAAATCAAAACCACCCTGAGATATCACCTAACCCCAGTGTGTATAGCCCACATCACAAAGCTGCAGATGGTGGTGTGGATGTGGAGAGAAGGGAACACTTTTATACTGCTGGTGAGACTGCAAACTATTACAACCTTTTTGGAAGTATAAAGGATCCTCAAAGAACTCAAATAACACCTCCCATTTGAATCTGCAGTCCCATTACTAGGCATCTACCCAGATGAAAAATAAAATCCTTTTATCATAAGGACATTTCCACTAGACTGTTTGTCAGAGCTCAATTTACAATTGCCAAAATGTGGAAACAGCCTAAATGCCCACCAAGTCAGGAATGGATTAAGTATATGTATATCGTGGGATACTATTCAACTATTAAACAGGTGGAGATTTTATATCTTTTGTATTAACCTGGATTGAGTTGGAACACATTCTTTTTAGTAAAGTATCAAAAGAATAGAGAAGCAAGAATGTAATATACTTGATTCTAATATGAAGCCAATAGATGATCTAATAATACCCTTATTAGTGAAAAACTCAAATCAATTTAAGGTGAGGGGTAAGGGAACGAGGGAGTCGGGAGAGGGGAGCAGGAAAAGTGATGGAGGTTTTAAGGTATATGGCACATCTCTTGGGGGCAGGACCCAATTATAAGAGGGACTTTACCTATAACCAAGCAATATATGCAACCTAATTCCTTGTATTTTAAATAAAATAAAAATAGAAAAAAAAATGGGGATTTGAGCACAAGAAGAAGAATTCAATGTTCCCAACATCCCCACTGAGAGAGACTGTGAGGATTAGCAGGAGGAGGGAAGAGAGTGGAGGTCAGGTGCAAAATGGCTAGACTCAGTGTGCATGGTGCCAAAGGAGAGGGGAAAATTCCCAACCAGGGACTTACTGAAGACTTTTCATGAGTAGGAAGCAGAATACCTGTCATCACACCCTACAGGGGAAAGTTACAAATTCCAATTCTCCTGCACCTGGGAATTTTTACCTCTGGGTCCCCATCAAGCCTGATGCAAAAGTTAATAAATTTTCTTTCCGCCACCTTGAGTCCAGAGCCCTTCCACCCCTTTCCCTCCAATTAACCAGCAGATCGCACCCTGCAGAGGCCATCTTTCCAGCTTCTGGGCAAGGTAAAGTACTAACCCAGCCCATACAGCCTTGAGCGTCTGTCCCCATCCACAGGCAACAGAAAGGTGAAAGAGACCCTGAACACAGAAGTGAGGATTTCAAAGGCCATTTTCTCTGTCACCACAACTGGAAAGATCACCCCCTAGCATATCAGGTGCGACCTCTGGGGCGTCATCAACATTGCGTGGTTTGATGAGCCAAGTGCACCCCACCCCCCACTGAGATAAATTGTGTCATCAGTGTGCTGACTTTGTCATGGCACGGTCCCTACTGGTCTTCCTTTAGCTAGTGGGGATATTTCCTCTGCTCCATGAAGCAGCTCTGCCCAGTGATTGTGTCTGGTGTCCTTGGCTCCCTTACTGCCAACTTGGAAAGAGAGAGACCTCTCCTCAAGCAACTCCATCCTAGGGAGACCCAGGAAGCAGATTAGAGGCAGTGGTTCCCTTCCTAAAGCCACCAGTGATGACCACATTTTATCCAGTCCCCAGCCATGACTCCAGGGGGAAAAAGTGTTTTTTTTTTTTTTAAATTTATTTGAGTAAGAGGTGTTGGTAGCCTGAGAGTGGGATCTATTGGTGTGGTCTGCAGATCCTCCACCTCTAGCCCCTGGCAGCGGGGACCACAGTGGTTCAAATTTGTTACAGCAGGTACTCAAGTGAAAAACTGCACCTCTTTTAAATTTGTTGGAAAGTGGGCTAATAACAGGACAGAAACAGCACATGCTAACTGCTTACTGGGTGATGACCTCAACCTAGGAGTCTCATCTGAAGGCCTGTCACCAAGCACTACCTCAACCAACTAGGAGAAAACAAAGCTAGCTATCAGAGAATCTCATGTGCATCTCCAAGAGGAAGTTTTGTGAGCTGTGTGGAAAGGGCCACAGGCATAAGCTCCACCTCATTTGGTCAGCAATGAAGATGAGGCAAGATCCATGTCTTGGTACCTCTATATTTGATCACACCCCACCAATTTTAGTTGAAAAATAGGCCAATGGGGTCCTATTTAAGAACAATCTAACATTACAACTTAAAAAATATAGTAAGTATATAAATAAAGAGAAAATTCACATAGGGAGGAATGATCAGTAGAACCCTGGCAACATGAAAAATTAAAATAGATAAATCCCTCTAAGAGGTTTTAAGGGAGACACAGCTGAAAATAGTATCCATAGATAAATTGTTGAAATGACAGAAATAAAATTTAGAATGTGGATGGCAAATAAGATGAATGGAATTGAGGGTATTCAAATGGGGTCAGAGAAGGTCAAACTCTTGTTCTCTTTGCAGATGATATGATTTTATACATGAAAACTCCAGTTTCTCAACCACAAGCCTGCTAGAAGTGGTCAGTGAATACATTAACATCTCAGTATGTAAAATCAATGGCCAAAAATCAGTAGCCTTCATATATGCCACTGACAGTCAAACTGGGAATCACATCAAAGACACAATACCCTTCACAGCAGCTTTAAATAAAATGAAATATCTGGTAATATACATAACAAAGGATTTGTAGGAGCTCTGTAAAGAGAACTATTAAGTCCAGATAAAAGAAGTGAAGAAGATATTAACAAAAGAAAGAAAATGGCATGCTCTTGGCTTGGAAGAATAAACATTGTTAAAATGTCCACACTAACCAAAGTGATTTACATATTTACTGAAATCCCCATCGAAGCACCAATGTTATATTTTGAGAAACTTAAAAAAATAGTATTTCATTTCATCTTAAACCAGAAGAGAACACTAATTGTCATAGCAATTTTAAGAAATACTTTAGTGACATCCATATGTTTAAGAAATTTGCCATTACCAAACCAGCTCTCCAGGATATTCTCAGAACTATCCTCCATAACAACCAGCACAAACCTCCACCACAAAATTAAACTCAAGCAGAAACTTTTGACCACAAACTAAACTCTACAATGGTGAAAGGATCTAAAATACCCACTTCACATTCGAATGGCTTATCATTATTTTCAATTAACGTGAATGGTTTAAATTGTCCTCTAAAGAGGTACAGGTTGGCTGACTGGACACAAAAACTTAACCCAGATATCTGCTGAATACAAGAATCTCATCTTACCTTAAAAGATAAATATAGACTCAAGGTGAAGGAATGGTCATCTATATTCCAGGAAAGTGCAAAACAGAAAAAAGCAGGTGTTGCAATCTTATTCGCTGATTCAATAGGCTTTAAACCAACCAAAGTGAGTAAAGATAAGGAAGGACATTTTACATTTGTTAAAAGTAGTCCTCAAAATGATGAGGTTTAAATTACTAATATTTATGCACCCAAGCAGAATGCGCCTCAATTTATAAGAGAAACTCTAACACACATGAGCAACTTGATCTCCTCCAGCACCATAGTAGTTGGAGAATTTAGCACTTCTTTAATAGTTTTGGACAGATCCTCCAAAAAGAAGCTGAGCGAAGAAATTCTAGATTTAAACTTAACCATCTAATATTTGGATTTAACAGACATCTACAGAACATTTCATCCCCACAAAACTGAATACACATTCTTCTCATCAGCCCACGGATCATACTCCAAAATCGATCACAACTTAGGTCACAAGTTTAACCGCAGCAAATTTTTAAAAAATAGAAATTTTCCCTTGCATCTTCTCAGACCATCATGGAATAAAAGTTGAACTCAATAACAACAAGAATCTGCATACTCAAACAAAACATGGAAGCTTAACAACCTCATGCTGAAGGATACATGGGTCATTGACGAGATTAAGCAGGAAATTTCCATATTTTTGGAACAAAATGACAATGAAGACA